>NW_026465204.1:152500-160000 GCF_026875155.1 Cherax quadricarinatus
TCAAACGTAACTTAAATCAAACGTAACTTAAATCAAACGTAACTTAAATCAAACGTAACTTAAATCAAACGTAACTTAAATCAAACGTAACTTAAATCAAACGTAACTTAAATCAAACGTAACTTCCATCAAACGTAACTTCCCTCCAGTCATCTCCCAGACATTTCCTCCCTCCTCTTCCATCCATCCATCTCTGTCCATCACCATTCCTCCATCCACCTTTGAGTAATTAACCAAACTACCTAATTATCCAGGATAGTTAGGTCATTTCGTGAGCTATCTCAACTCACTCAATTTCAGCTTTCTCCTAGACCTAACTTTCTTCTAGTTCTACCCAAGGAATTTCTCCAAAAAGTGAGAGAGTTCAATTTTTTTATTTTTCATATATATATATATATATATATATATATATATATATATATATATATATATATATATATATATATATATATATATATATATATATATATATATATATATATATATATATATTACTTAGAGATTTACATTAATGTCCTTAATACGTGCAGTTATTTAAAATTAAAATGTAACTTGAGTCACAACTGGGAAGAAATGTATTGCTCTCTGTCCCTGTTTCTCTCTCTCACTCTCTCTCTCTCTCTCTCTCTCTCTCTCTCTCTCTCTCTCTCTCTCTCTCTCTCTCTCTCTTCCTGTCTGTCTGCTGCTGTCTATCTCTCTCTCTCTATCTCTCTCTCTCTCTCTCTCTCTCTCTCTCTCTCTCTCTCTCTCTCTCTCTCTCTCTCTCTTTCTCTGTCTGTCTGTCTGTCTGTCTATCTCTCTGTCTCTCTGTCTCTCTCTCTCTCTCCCTCTCTCTCTCTCTCTCTCTCTTTCTCTGTCTGTCTGTCTGTCTGTCTATCTCTCTGTCTCTCTGTCTCTCTCTCTCTCTCTCTCTCTCTCTCTCTCTCTCTCTCTCTCTCTCTCTCTCTCTCTCTCATTAATTACCTTTTTAACGCGTCATTTTTAAACAGCTGGTGTGTTGTTGCAGAAGTTGCAAAGAATATGCTAAATTACTGTTGCAAGGTGCATAATGCTGCAACTATCATCAGCTGTTCCTGGTCCTTAATGTGATGAGGTTTTATTCAGAAAGCAGAACATTGAAGACAAAAATAAACTTTTAAATCTCCCGGCCTTTTCAGTGAGGCTATTTAAATGTACAGAGGAAGTGAGGCGTCTGGGGTAAATGGCGCTTTATTTCGGCTGAGAATTCATTGTCCGGAAGCACTTATTTCTGTTTCTGTGTCTTTGTGTGTGTGTGTGTGTGTGTGTGTGTGTGTGTGTGTGTGTGTGTGTGTGTGTGTGTGTGTGTGTGTGTGTGTGTGTGTGTGTGTGTGTGTGTGTGTGTGTGCTCACCTATTTCTGGTTGCAGGGATCGAGTCGAAGCTCCCGGCCACGTCTCTTCACTGGTCGCTACTAGGTCCTCTCTCTCACCCTGCTCCATGAGCTTTGTCATACCTCGTCTTAAAACTATGTATGGTTCCTGCCTCCACTACATCGCTTGCCAAACTATTTCACTTCCTGAGAACTCTATGACTGAAGAAATACTTCCTAACATCCCTTTGACTCGTTTGAGTCTTCATCTTCCAATTGTGACCCTTGTGTCTGTGTCCCATCTCTGGAACATCCTGTCTCTGTCCACCTTATCTATTCCTAGCAGTATTTTGCATGTCGTTATCATGTCTCCCCTGACCCTCCTGTCCTTCAGTGTCGTCAGGCCGATTTCCCTCAACCTTTCTTCGTTGGACATTCCGCTTAGCTCTGGAACTAACTTTGTTGCAAACCTTTGAACTTTTCTAATTTCTTGACGTGCTGAACCAGGTATCGGTTCTAAACTGGTGTTGCATACTCCAGTATGGGCCTGACGTACACGGTGTACAAAGTCGTGCACGATTCCATACTGTGATATCGGAACGCTATTCTCAGGTTTGCCAGGCGCCCACATGCTGCAGCAGTTATCTGGTTGATGTGTGCTTCCCGAGACGTGTTCAGTGTTATACTCACCCCAAGATCTTTCTCCTTGAGTGAAGTTTGCAGTCTGCGGTCTTCTTTACCCTTCCCCGATCTTCATGACTTTGCATTTGGCAGGTTAAATTCGAAGAGCCAGTTGTTGGACCACGTGTCCATGCTTGTCCAGGTCTCTTTGAAGTCCTGCCTGTCCTCATCTGATTTAACTCTCCTCATTAACTTCGTATCATATGAGAAGAGGGACACTTCTGAGTCTATCCCATCCATCATGTCGTTCACATATACCAGTCCTGGGACTCACCCCTGTGGGAACCCGCTCGTCACAGGTGCCCACCGTGATATCTCATCACGTACCATGACTCGTTGTTGCCTCCCTGTCAGGTATTCTCTGATACATTGCAGTGCCCTTCCTGTTATATGTGCCTGATCCTCTAGCTTCTGCACTAATCTCTCGTGAGGAACTGTGTGGAAGGCCTTCTTGCAGCCCAAGAAAATGCAATCAACCCACCCCTCTCTCTCGTGTCTTCCTTCTCTAACCTTGTCATAAAACTCCTGTAGGTTTGTGACACAGGATTTGCCTTCAATGAATCCGTGCTGGTTGTCGTTTATAATCTTGTTCCGTTCCAGGTGTTCCACCACTCTCCTTCTGATAATCTTCTCCATGACTTTGCATACTATACATGTCAGAGACACAGGTCTGTAGTTTAGTGCCTCGTTTCTGTCTCTTTTCTTAAAAATGGCGACAACATTTGCCGTCTTCCATACCTCAGGTAGCTGCCCAGTTTCAAGGGATGTATTGAAAATTGTGGTTAGTGGCACACACAGCATCTCTGCTTCCTCTCCAAGGACCCACGGGGAGATGTTGTCTGGTCCCATCGCCTTTGAGGTATCAAGATCACTTAGCAGCTTCTTCACCTCCTCCTCGGTTGTGTGTATGTCATCCAACACTTGTTGGTATATTCCTTGTTGGTGTCCCCCTCTGTTCTGTCTTCCAAGAGTCCTTTCTGTCTCTACTCTAAATACTTCCTTAAATGTCGTGTTGAGCTCCTCACATACTTCTTGGTCGTTTTTTGTGAGCTCCACACTTTCTTTCCTCAGCCTGATCACCTGGTCTTTGACTGTTGTCTTCCTCCTGATGTGGCTATACAACAGTTTTGGGTCAGACTTGACTTTCGAGGCTATGTTGTTTTCATACTGTCGCTGGGCCTCCCTCCTTACCTGTGCATACTTGTTACGGTTCAAATCTTAATTTTTAGCCAGGTTAGTGCATTCCGTAACAACACACTTCATAGAATGAAATGATATGTTTCCAAACTTAGAAATGTAAGGCACAAATAATAGTTACTCAGTCTTTTCAAGTTTCTTTTATTTAAAAACTTAAATATTTTAGAATTCAAAAAATATCTTTTAAATATCACGCAGAAACTTTCCTTCCACAAGAAAAACTTAAAAAATTTACTGCAATATGGTCACTACATTTGACAATATCAGAGGAATATTATCGTTTCCTAAATAGTAATTTTACTTGTGTGGAAGTACTATATTGAAAAATTAACCTTTTTCTGAGTAACTCCCTGGCAAAAGGAATTACCCCAAATTCTAATTACAGGGGCCCCACTCGTAACCTAAAATAAAGTTTTGATTTCAGCAGATTCAAAATAAACCCAAGAGGATCGGGTTTCTATAACCCAATTTCTACCCAAAGGGAGAATAAAGGGGAGTACTGGGGTCTCGTAAATGCACACGGGTCACAGAGAGAGTAAACCCCATATACAGAAATTCTTCATGACTCAACTCGCCCAAAAGGGGGAGAGGGAGAGCGGGCAAATACCCCCCAAATGGAGAACCTTTTTTAAAACCTTAGCCGGAGTACCTTTTAAACACTACCAAATATTATATATACCCCATCCCCGGGGGTTATTTTCCCTAAATCAGAAAATTTTTAAAACTAGTGGAATTTTTTAATTTAGCTAATATTAAAAAAACCCCAGAGTAAAAAATTAAGTGGAAATACATAAAAATTAATCACATTATGACCTTGGTCATAACAATATTTTTCTGGTTCCTAATTAAATCTTTTTATTTTCCGGGGGTCCTTTGCCTCCGAATCTTTTCCATTCTCTGGTGCATTTTGTTTTTCCCCCTCCCTAACCTTGGGGGTAAACCAAGGACTCGTTTGGGCTTCCCATTTTTTCTGTTCCCTTGGGAAAAAACTTTTCCTCTGCCCCTTGCTTTGTTGTTAATTTTCCTCATTTGGTTTACTGACTTTTCCTACCCGTTCCTGTCCCACTGAACCCCGCGGAAGTTCCTATACCCGTTTAGTCCGTCCTTTTTTAGTGTGCTTTTCCCTTTATCCCCGTGCCTTCTCCACTTTTTAACTCTGTATTCAAAGCCCAAACCACGTGTCAATAGCTCCAAAAGGGGCCCTTTTTAGTGAATCCTCAATGTCCCAACTACTCAAGGGGAATAATAGGTCCCGTCTTGATTTCACCTTCATTTTTTCTCTCTCTCTCTCCCTATCTCTCCTCTCTTCTCTCTCTCTCTGGGGAGTGTCCCTAACCCTTTGATGCTTGAGGTTTTTCCCGTACCCCCACCATCATTTGGCTCTCCCGTTTTTGGGGCCCCCCCTGTGTGTGTGCGTGTGTGGTGTGTGTGTATTCACCGACCTCCTTCAGCAACACCCGCAACATGGTCTCCCAGAAACACCCGCAACAGGTCTCCCCAGCAACACCTGCAAAATGGTCTCCCCGCAACACCTGCATATTATTTTTTTTATTGTTGTTTTTTAAAAAATCACTCACAAACATTAAAACCACCCATTAAACCCCTCACATTTAAAACCACCCATTAATACCACTCACATTAATCCCAAACCAATTAAACCACCACCTTAATACCACTCACCTAATACCAACAATTAATACCACTCACCTTAATACCAACAATTAATACCACTCACCTTAATACCACCAATTAATACCACTCACCTTAATACCACCAATTAATACCATTCACCTTAATACCAACAATTAATACCACTAAACCTTAATCCCAAACCAATTAATACCACTCCCCCTTAATCCCAAACAATTAATACCATTCACCTTAATCCCAAACCAATTAATACCACTCACCTTAATACCACCAATTAATACCACTCACCTTAATACCAACAATTAATACCACTCAGTCTCACGACGACAATTAATCTCGTAAGTAAAAAAAAAAATCTCTACTCTGGACAATATACTTCCTGGCGAAGCTTCAGGTCTGACATTACCGAAATTTTATCCTTAGTCAATTCCTGTAAATTCCGGGTAAATTCCGGGTAAATTCCGGGTAAATTCTAGCCCTTTGAGGACCAAGCTTATTCATGGGTAATTTCTCGAAATTCAATTTTTTTTTTACAAGGCAGTGATTCCCGGAAATTTTTGGGTGTTGGGTGAAATTTTAACTCAGGGAAATTCAGGGAAAATTGCCCCCCCCCCTCATGGGGAGGATACTCGTCCGTAATATTACCACCAGGAAAATATTCCTATTAATACTCGTCCGTGATATTACCACCAGCAAAATATTCCTGTTACTCGCCCGTGATATTACCACCAGCAAAATATTCCTCTTACTTTCCCGTGATATTACCACCAGCAAAATATTCCTCTTACTTGTCCGTGATATTACCACCAGCAAAATATTCCTCTTACTTGTCCGTGATATTACCACCAGCAAAATATTCCTCTTACTTGTCCGTGATATTACCACCAGCAAAATATTCCTTTACTTCCGTGATATTACCCCCAGCAAAAATTTTTTTCCTGTTAACTCTTTCCCGTGATATTACCACCAGCAAAAAAAATTTTCCTTTACTTGCCGTGATTTTTACCACCAGCAAAATATTCCTCTTACTTGCCGTGATATTTCCACCAGCAAAATATTCCTTTACCTCCCGTGATATTACCACCAGCAAAATATTCCTTTTTACTGCCCGTGATATTACCACCAGCAAAATATTCCTTTATGTCCCGTATATTACCACCAGCAAAATATATCCTGTTTCTCCCCGTGATATTACCACCAGCAAAATATTCCTCTTACTGCCCGTGATTTTTACCACCAGAAAATATTCCTCTTACTCGCCCGTGATATTACCACCAGCAAAATATTCCTGTTACTCGCCCGTGATATTACCACCAGCAAAATATTCCTCTTACTCGCCCGTGATATTACCACCAGCAAAATATTCCTCTTACTCGCCCGTGATATTACCACCAGCAAAATATTCCTCTTACTCGCCCGTGATATTACCACCAGCAAAATATTCCTCTTACTTGTCCGTGATATTACCACCAGCAAAATATTCCTCTTACTCCCCTGATATTTCCACCAGCAAAATATTCCTCTTACCCCCGTGGGTTTACCACCAGCAAAATATTCCTCTTACTGCCCTGATATTACCCCCAGCAAAATATTCCTTTATCCCCGTATATTACCACCAGCAAAATATTCCTTTACTCGCCCGTGATATTACCACCAGCAAAATATTCCTCCTTTCTGCCGTGATATTACCACCAGCAAAAAAATTCCTCTTACTTGTCCGTGATATTACCACCAGCAAAATATTCCTCTTACTCGCCCGTGATATTACCACCAGCAAAATATTCCTCTTACTCGCCCGTGATATTACCACCAGCAAAATATTCCTCTTACTCGCCCGTGATATTACCACCAGCAAAATATTCCTGTTAGTCTCCCGTTATATTACCACCAGCAAAATATTCCTGTTACTCGCCCGTGATATTACCACCAGCAAAAAATTTTCCCCTTACTCCCCGTGATAAATTACCACCAGCAAAATATTCCTCTTACTCGCCCGTGTATTACCACCAGCAAAATATTCCTTTACTCGCCGTGATATTTTCCCCCAGCAAAATATTCCTCTTACTCGCCCGTGATATTACCACCAGCAAAATATTCCTCTTACTCGCCCGTGATATTACCACCAGCAAAATATTCCTGTTACTCGCCCGTGATATTTCCACCAGCAAAATTTCCTCTTTTCTTCCGTGATATTACCACCAGCAAAAATATTCCTCTTACTCGCCCCTGATATTACACACAAAAATATTCCTTTACTCGCCCGTGATATTACCAACCAGCCAAAAAAATTCCTCTTACTCGCCCGTGATATTACCACCAGCAAAATATTCCTCTTACGCCCCTGTATTACCACCAGCAAATATTCCTTTATCTCGCCGGTTATTTTACCAACCACAAAATATTCCGTTACTCCCCGTGATATTACCACCAGCAAAATATTCCTCTTACTTGCCCCTGATATTAAACCACCAGCAAAATTTCCTCTTACTCGCCCCTGATATTACCACCAGCAAAATATTCCTGTTACTCGCCCGTGATATTACCACCAGCAAAATATTCCTCTTACTCGCCCGTGATATTACCACCAGCAAAATATTCCCTTTTTCCCCGTTATTTACCACCAGCAAATATTCCTGTTACTCG
>NW_026465204.1:165000-172500 GCF_026875155.1 Cherax quadricarinatus
AAGTTAATGTTGTATCTGAAGTTAATGTTGTATCTGAAGTTAATGTTGTTATCTGGACTTATATGTTGTATCTGGAAGTTAATGTATCTGAAGTTAATGTTGTATCTGAAGTTAATGTTGTATCTGAAGGTAATGTATCTGAGTTAATGTTGTATCTGAGTTAATGTTGTATCTGAAGTTAATGTTGTATCTGAAGTTAATGTTGTATCTGAAGTTAATGTTGTATCTGAAGTTAATGTTGTATCTGAAGTTAATGTTGCATCTGAAGTTAATGTTGTATCTGAAGTTAATGTTGTATTTGAAGTTAATGTTGTATCTGAAGTTAATGTTGTACTGAAGTTAATGTTGTATCTGAAGTTTAATGTTGTATCTGAAGTTAATGTTGTATCTGAAGTTAATGTTGTATCTGAAGTTAATGTTGTATCGGAAGTTAATGTTGTATCTGAAGTTAATGTTGTATCTGAAGTTAATGTTGTATCTGAAGTTAATGTTGTATCTGAAGTTAATGTTGTATCTGAAGTTAATGTTGTATCTGAAGTTAATGTTGTATCGGAAGTTAATGTTGTATCTGAAGTTAATGTTGTATCTGAAGTTAATGTTGTATCTGAGTTAATGTTGTATCTGAAGTTAATGTTGTATCTGAAGTTAATGTTGTATCTGAAGTTAATGTAGTATCTGAAGTTAATGTTGTATCTGAAGTTAATGTTGTGTCTGAAGTTAATGTTGTATCTGAAGTTAATGTTGTATCTGAAGTTAATGTTGTATCTGAAGTTAATGTTGTATCTGAAGTTAATGTTGTATCTGAAGTTAATGTTGTATCTGAAGTTAATGTTGTATCTGAAGTTAATGTTGTATCTGAAGTTAATGTTGTATCTGAAGTTAATGTTGTATCTGAAGTTAATGTTGTATCTGAAGTAAATGTTGTATCTGAAGTTAATGTTGTATCTGAAGTTAATGTTGTATCTGAAGTTAATGTTGTATCTGAAGTTAATGTTGATTCTGAAGTTTAATGTTGTATCTGAAGTTAATGTTGTATCTGAAGTTAATGTTGTATCTGAAGTTAATGTTGTATCTGAAGTTAATGTTGTATCTGAAGTTAATGTTGTATCTGAAGTTAATGTTGTATCTGAAGTTAATGTTGTATCGGAAGTTAATGTGTATCTGAAGTATATGTTGTATCTGAAGTTATGTTGTATCTGAAGTTAATGTTGTATCTGAAGTTAATGTTGTATCGGAAGTTATGTTGTATCTGAAGTTAATGTTGTATCTGAAGTTAATGTTGTATCTGAAGTTAATGTTGTATCTGAAGTTAATGTTGTATCGGAAGTTAATGTTGTATCTGAAGTATATGTTGTATCTGAAGTTAATGTTGTATCTGAAGTTATTGTATCTGAAGTTAATGTTGTATCTGAAGTTAATGTATCTGAAGTTAATGTTGTATCTGAAGTTAATGTTGTATCTGAAGTTAATCTTGTATCTGAAGTTAATGTATCTGAAGTTAATGTTGTATATGAAGTTAATGTTGTATCTGAAGTTAATGTTGTATCTGAAGTTAATGTTGTATCTGAAGTTAATGTTGTATCTGAAGTTAATGTTGTATCTGAAGTTAATGTTGTATCTGAAGTTAATGTTGTATCTGAAGTATATGTTGTATCTGAAGTTAATGTTGTATCTGAAGTTAATGTATCTGAAGTTAATGTTGTATCTGAAGTTAATGTATCTGAAGTTAATGTTGTATCTGAAGTTAATGTTGTATCTGAAGTTAATGTTGTATCTGACTTATATGTTGTATCTGAAGTTAATGTATCTGAAGTTAATGTATCTGAAGTTAATGTTGTATCTGAAGTTAATGTTGTATCTGAAGTTAATGTTGTATCTGAAGTTAATGTTGTATCTGAAGTTAATGTATCTGAAGTTAATGTATCTGAACTTAATGTTGTATCTGAAGTTAATGTTGTATCTGAAGTTAATGTTGTATCTGAAGTTAATGTATCTGAAGTTAATGTTGTATCTGAAGTTAATGTTGTATCTGAAGTTAATGTTGTATCTGAAGTTAATGTTGTATCTGAAGTTAATGTTGTATCTGAAGTTAATGTATCTGAAGTTAATGTTGTATCTGAAGTTAATGTATCTGAAGTTAATGTTGTATCTGAAGTTAATGTTGTATCTGAAGTTAATGTATCTGAAGTTAATGTATCTGAAGTTAACGTTGTATCTGAAGTTAATGTTGTATCTGAAGTTAATGTTGTATCTGAAGTTAATGTTGTATCTGAAGTTAATGTTGTATCTGAAGTTAATGTTGTATCTGAAGTTAATGTTGTATCTGAAGTTAATGTTGTATCTGAAGTTAATGTTGTATCTGAAGTTAATGTATCTGAAGTTAATGTTGTATCTGAAGTTAATGTTGTATCTGGAGTTAATGTTGTATCTGAAGTTAATGTTGTATCTGAAGTTAATGTATCTGAAGTTAATGTTATATTTGAAGTTAATGTATCTGAGTTAATGTTGTATCTGAAGTTAATGTATCTGAAGTTAATGTTGTATTTGAAGTTAATGTATCTGAGTTAATGTTGTATCTGAAGTTAATGTTGTATCAGAAGTTAATGTATCTGAAGTTAATGTTGTATCTGAAGTTAATGTTGTATCTGATGTTAATGTATCTGAAGTTAATGTTGTATCTGAAGTTAATGTATCTGAAGTTAATGTTGTATCTGAAGTTAATGTATCTGAAGTTAATGTTGTATCTGAAGTTAATGTATCTGAAGTTAATGTTGTATCTGAAGTTAATGTTGTATCAGAAGTTAATGTATCTGAAGTTAATGTTGTATCTGAAGTTAATGTTGTATCTGATGTTAATGTATCTGAAGTTAATGTTGTATCTGAAGTTAATGTATCTGAAGTTAATGTTGTATCTGAAGTTAATGTTGTATCTGATGTTAATGTATATGAAGTTAATGTTGTATCTGAAGTTAATGTATATGAAGTTAATGTTGTATCTGAAGTTAATGTATCTGAAGTTAATGTTGTATCAGAAGTTAATGTATCTGAAGTTAATGTTGTATCTGAAATTAATGTATCTGAAGTTAATGTTGTATCTGAAGTTAATGTATCTGAAGTTAATGTTGTATCTGAAGTTAATGTATCTGAAGTTAATGTTGCATCAGAAGTTAAGGTATCTGAAGTTAATGTTGTATCTGAAGTTAATGTATCTGAAGTTAATGTATCTGAAGTTAATGTTGTATCTGAAGTTAATGTATCTGAAGTTAATGTTGTCTCTGAAGTTAATGTTATATTTGAAGTTAATGTATCTGAAGTTAATGTTGTATCTGAAGTTAATGTTGTATCTGAAGTTAATGTATCTGAAGTTAATTTTGTATCTGAAGTTAATGTATCTGAAGTTAATGTATCTGAAGTAAATGTTGTATCTGAAGTTAATGTATCTGAAGTTAATGTATCTGAAGTTAATGTATCTGAAGTTAATGTTGTATCTGAAGTTAATGTATCTGAAGTTAATGTATCTGAAGTTAAAGTATCTGAAGTTAATGTTGTATCTGAAGTTAATGTATCTGAAGTTAATGTATCTGAAGCTAATGTATCTGAAGTTAATGTATCTGAAGTTAATGTATCTGAAGTTAATGTTGTATGTGAAGTTAATGTATTTGAAGTTAATGTATCTGAAGTTAATGTATCTGAAGTTAATGTTGTATCTGAAGTTAATGTATCTGAAGTTAATGTTGTATCTGAAGTTAATGTATCTGAAGTTAATGTATCTGAAGTTAAAGTATCTGAAGTTAATGTTGTATCTGAAGTTAATGTATCTGAAGTTAATGTATCTGAAGTTAATGTTGTATCTGAAGTTAATGTATCTGAAGTTAATGTATCTGAAGTTAATGTTGTATCTGAAGTTAATGTTGTATCTGAATTTAATGTATCTGAAGTTAATGTTGTATCTGAAGTTAATGTATCTGAAGTTAATGTTGTATCTGAAGTTAATGTATCTGAAGTTAATGTTGCATCTGAAGTTAATGTTGTATCTGAAGTTAATGTTGTATCTGAAGTTAATGTTGTATCTGAAGTTAATGTATCTGAAGTTAATGTTGTATCTGAAGTTAATGTTGTATCTGAAGTTAATGTTGTATCTGAAGTTAATGTATCTGAGTTAATGTTGTATCTGAAGTTAATGTTGTATCTGAAGTTAATATATCTGAAGTTAATGTTGTATCTGAAGTTAATGTTGTATCTGAAGTTAATGTATCTGAAGTTAATGTTGTATCTGAAGTTAATGTTATATCTGAAGTTAATGTTGTATCTGAAGTTAATGTATCTGAAGTTAATGTTGAATCTGAAGTTAATGTATCTGAAACACTGAATTTTGTCTACAATAATAATAATAATAATAATAATAATGATAATAATAATAATATAATAATAATAATAATAATAATATAATAATAATAATAATAATAATAATAATAATAATATTATTATTATTATTATTATTATTATTAGTATTTATTATTATTATTATTATTATTATTATTATTATTATTATTATTATTATTATTATTATTATTATTATTATTATAGTATTATATTATTACTAGTGGCGTAAAAACCAGCACTTTGAGTGCCACACATTTTGACACTTGTAGACATCACTTCGTTTTGAACCAAGGATCAAGAACCAGGCGAACGAAGCAGGGAGGTAGCAGGTGTAAGGAGCAGGGGAGTGAAGGAGGGAGGGAGGTAGCAGGTGTAAGGATCAGGGGAGTGAAGGAGGGAGGGAGGCAGCAGGTGTAAGGAGCAGAGGAGTGAAGGAGGGAGGGAGGTAGCAGGTGTAAGGAGCAGGGGAGTGAAGGAGGGAGGGAGGTAGCAGGTGTAAGGAGCAGGGGAGTGAAGGAGGGAGGGAGGTAGCAGGTGTAAGGAGCAGGGGAGTGAAGGAGAGAGGGAGGTAGCAGGTGTAAGGAGCAGAGAGTGAAGGAGGTGAGGGATGGTAGCAGGTGTAAGGAGCAGGGGAGTGAATGAGGGAGGGAGGTAGCAGGTGTAAGGAGCAGGGGAGTGAAGGAGGGAGGGAGGTAGCAGGTGTAATGCATCACTTGTGGAATGAGAGAGGCACAACAGCTGTGACATCCAGGAAATGAGGATGGAGAAGGTGGAGTAATCAGTCACCTGGAGTGGATGGCATGTTGCTCACTCCATCAATCGTAGGACCCCACTGCCTGGAGGACCTCTTGCTTCCAGGATCCCCTGCCTCCAGATTCCGTGCTTCCAGGACCCCCTGCTTCCGGGATCCCCTGCTTCCAGAACCCCTTGATTCAAGGACCCCCTTGTTTACAGGATCTCCTTGCTTCAGGAACCCCCTGCTTCCAGGACCGCTTGCTTCCAGGACTCCCTGCTTCAAGGATCCCATGCTTCCAGGATTCTTGGTTCTAGGATTCTCTTTTTCCAGGATCCCCTGCTTCCAGGATCCCCTTTTCAGAACTCCCCTCCTTCCAGGACCCCTGCTTCCAGAACTCCCTGTTTCAGGACTCCCCTGCTTCCAGTACCCCTGCTTCCAGTACCCCTCCTTCCGGTACCCCTCCTTCCAGTACTCCTCCTTCCAGGGCTCCTGCTTCCAGTACCCCTGCTTCCAGTACCCCTCCTTCCAGGTCTCCTGCTTCCAGTACCCCTGTTTCCAGGACTCCTGCTTACAGTACCCCTGCTTCCAGGTACTCCTCCTTCCAGGACTCCTGCTTCCAGTACCCCTGTTTCCAGGACTCCTGCTTACAGTACCCCTGCTTCCAGTACCCCTACTTCCAGGACTCCTGCTTCCAGTACCCCTGCTTCCAGGACTCCTGCTTCCAGTACCCCTGCTTCTGGTATCCGTCCTTTCCAAGACCCAACCCAACAGCACCCCTCTACTCCCCTTCCAGGTCCCCCCACTCCACATTCCCCATCCTCTACAACCCACTACTGTGTACACGTTCAAGAACACGTAACAGCAGCCTGACTGCAGTAATTCACAAATAATATATAATTCTGACATATAATGAATAATTCTGACAAATGAATAATTCTGACAATGAATTAATTCTGACACGATGAATAATTCTGACAAATAATGAATAATTCTGACAATGAATTAATTCTGACACGATGAATAATTCTGACAAATAATGAATAATTCTGACAATAAATTAATTCTGACAAATGATGAATAATTCTGACAAATAATGAATAATTCTGACAATGAATTATGCTGACAAATGATGAATAATTCTGACAAATAATGAATAATTTAGATATATAATGAATTATTCTGACAAATAATCAGTATTAAGTGACATCTGTCTCATTTATTTCCCACATAAATTAAATGTGAAGTGGGAATGGGGAGGGATGGGGAATGGGGAGGGATAGGGAATGGGAGGGATGGGGAATGGGGAGGTGATGGGAATGGGGGGGATGAGGAAATGGAGAGGATGGGGTTTGGGGAGGGATGGGGAATGGGGAGGGATGGGGAATGGGGAGGGATGGGAATGAGAGGGAATGGGGAATGGGGAGGGATGGGGAATGGGGAGGGATGGGGAATGGGGAGGGATGGGAATGAGGAGGGATGGGGAATGGGGAGGGATGGGGAATGGGGAGGGATAGGAATGGGGAAGGATGGGGAATGGGGAGGGATGGGGAATGGGGAGGGTTGGGGAATGGGGAGGGTTGGGGAATGGGGAGGGATGGGGAATGGGGGGATGGGAATGGGAGGGTTGGGGAATGGGGAGGGATGGGATATGGGAGGGATGGGGAATGGGGAGGGAATGGGGAATGAGGAGGGATGGAAAATGGGGAGGGATGGGGAATGGGGAGGGATAGGGAATGGGGTAGGATGGGGAATGGGGAGGGATGGGGAATGGGGAGGGATGGGGAATGGGGAGGGATGGGGAATGGGGAGGGATGGGGAATGGGGAGGGATGGGGAATGGGGAGGGGATGGGGAGAATGGGGAGGGATGGGGAATGGGGAGGGATGGGGAATGGGAGGGATGGGAATGGGAGGGATGGGGAATGGGGAGGGATGGGGAGGAATGAGGAGGGATGGGGAAGGGGAGGGATGGGGAATGGGGAGGGATGGGGAATGGGGAGGGATGGGGAATGGGGAGGGATGGGGAATTGGGAGGGATGGGGAATGGGGAGGGATGGGGAATGGGGAGGGATGGGGAATGGGGAGGGTGGGGAATGGGGAGGGATGGGGAATGGGGAGGGATGGGGATTGGGGAGGGATGGGGAATGGGGAGGGATGGGGAATGGGGAGGGATGGGGAATGGGGAGGGAGGGGGAAATGGGGAGGGATGGGGAATGGGGAGGGATGGGGAATGGGGAGGGATGGGGAATGGGGAGGGAGGGGGAATGGGGAGGGATGGGGAATGGGGAGGGATGGGGAAGGGGGAGGGATGGGGAATGGGGAGGGATGGGGAATGGGGAGGGATGGGGAATGGGGAGGATGGGGAATGGGGGGGATGGGGAAT
>NW_026465204.1:177500-207500 GCF_026875155.1 Cherax quadricarinatus
AGACTACTGGGGAACACAAGGCGCGTCTGGACTAGAGAAATCACTTACATATGCAATATTGCAATGACAGTCTGGGTTATGTAGTTGTATGTATGTACTTATGTTTGTATGTATGAATGTGTGTGTGTGTGTGTGTGTGTGTGTGTGTGTGTGTGTGTGTGTGGTGTGTGTGTGTGTGTGCGGAACGGAGGTGGAGGTGGGAGGGGGGAAATTTATTCCGTACGCAGCTTCTGGAGTGGACACGACAAAGTGAGAGGGGGAAGGGAGAGGCTGACCCCCAGGATCCACTGAAATTGTGCCGGTGGTCAGGACAGTTTCAGGACACAGTGTCAGGACACAGTGTCAGGACATAGTGTCAGGACATAGTGTCAGGACACAGTGTCAGGACACAGTGTCAGGACATAGTGTCAGGACACAGTGTCAGGATACAGTGTCAGGACACAGTGTCAGGACACAGTGTCAGGACATAGTGTCAGGACATAGTGTCAGGACACAGTGTCAGGACACAGTGTCAGGACACAGTGTCAGGACACAGTGTCAGGACACAGTGTCAGGATACAGTGTCAGGACACAGTGTCAGGACACAGTGTCAGGACATAGTGTCAGGACATAGTGTCAGGACACAGTGTCATGGGACACAGTGTCAGGACACAGTGTCAGGACACAGTGTTAGGAACAGTGTCAGGACACAAGTGTCAGGACATAGTGTCAGGACATAGTGTCAGGACACAGTGTCAGGAACAGTTGTCAGGACACAGTGTCAGGACACAGTGTCAAGATACAGTGTCAGGACATAGTGTCAGGACACAGTGTCAGGATACAGTGTCAGGACACATTGTCAGGATACAGTGTCAGGACACAGTGTCAGGACACAGTGTCAGGACCTAGTGTCAGGACACAGTGTCAGGACACAGTGTCAGGACACAGTGTCAGGACATAGTGTCAGGACACAGTGTCAGGACACAGTGTCAGGACACAGTTGTCAGGAATAGTGTCAGGACACAGTGTCAGGATACAGTGTCAGGACACATTGTCGGATACAGTGTCAGGACACAGTGTCAGGACACAGTGTCAGGACACAGTGTCAGGACATAGTGTCAGGACACAGTGTCAGGACACAGTGTCAGGACACAGTGTCAGGACATAGTGTCAGGACACAGTGTCAGGACACAGTGTCAGGACACAGTGTCAGGACCAGTGTCAGGACACAATGTCAGGACACAGTGTCAGGGACACAGTGTCAGGACATAGTGTCAGGATACAGTGTCAGGACACAGTGTCAGGACACAGTGTCAGGACACAGTGTCAGGACACAGTGTCAGGACACAGTGTCAGGACACAGTGTCAGGACATAGTGTCAGGATACAGTGTCAGGACACAGTGTCAGGACATATTGTCAGGATACAGTGTCAGGACATAGTGTCAGGACACAGTGTCAGGACACAGTGTCAGGACATAGTGTCAGGACACAGTGTCAGGACACAGTGTCAGGACACAGTGTCAGGACACAGTGTCAGGACACAGTGTCAGGACATAGTGTCAGGGACACAGTGTCAGGACACAGTGTCAGGACATAGTGTCAGGACACAGTGTCAGGACACAGTGTCAGGACACAGTGTCAGGACACAGTGTCAGGACACAGTGTCAGGACACAGTGTCAGCACTTCAGATTAACCCCCCTCCCACGAACGCAAATCGCCGAGCACTCGAAAAATTTAGTGGGACGCCAAGCACTCGAAAAAATTAGTGGGACGCCAAGCACTCGAAAAATTTAGTGGGACGCCAAGCACTCGAAAAATTTAGTGGGACGCCAAGCACTCAATTTTTTTTTTGGGGGGGGCTGGAAATTCGTGTCAGATTTGATCATTATATTTCACAGTTTTAATTATGTTTTGAGTAAGAGTAATTTGAGTTTAAAAAATGAGGGGTTGGGGTGAGGGGGAATTGGCGAGGGGAGAGGGGGAGATAAAAGAGAATGAGGGGGAAGGAGGAGAGAGAGAGAGAAGGAGTGGAGAGGGGAGAAGAGGGAGAGAAGGGAAGGGGGGAGGGGAAAGAGAGGAGAGAGAGAGATAAGAGGAGAGAGAGAGATAAGAGGGGAGAGAGAGAGATAAGAGGGGGAGAGAGAGATAAGAGGGGAGAGAGAGATAAGAGGGGAGAGAGAGATTAAGAGGGGAGAGAGAGATAAGAGGGGAGGAGAGAGAGATAAGAGGGGAGAGGATATAAGAGGGGAGAGAGAGTAAGAGGGGGAGAGAGAGAGAGATAAAAGAAGAGATAGAGATAAGAGGGGAGAGAGAGATAAGAGGGAAGAGAGAGATAAGAGGGAGAGAGAGATAAGAAGGAAGAGAGAGATAAGAGGGGACGAGAGGAGATAAGAGGGGACAGAGAGATAAGAGGGGGAGAGAGAGATAAGAGGGGAGAGAGAGAGATAAGAGGGGAGAGAGAGATAGAGGGGAGAGAGAGAGTAAGATGGGAGAGAGAGATAAGAGGGAGGAGAGAGAGATAAGAGGGGAGAGAGAGATAAGATTGGAGAAGAGAGATATAGATGGGAGAGAGAGATAAGATGGGAGAGAGAGATAAGAGGGGAGAGAGAGATAAGGGGGGAGAGAGAGAGATAAGAGGGGAGAGAGAGATAAGAGGGGAGAGAGAGATAAAAGGGGGAGAGAGAGATAAGAGGGGGAAGAGATAGAGAGAGAGATAAGAGGGAAGAGAGAGATAAGAGGGAGAGAGAGATAAGAGGGGAGAGAGAGATAAGAGGGGAGAGAGAGATAAGAGGGGAGAGAGAGATAAGAGGGGAGAGAGAGATAAGAGGGGAGAGAGAGATAAGAGGGGAGAGAGAGATAAGAGGGGAGAGAGAGATAAGAGGGGAGAGAGAGGATAGAGGGGAAAGTAAGAGGAGAGGATAAGAGGGGAGAGAGAGATAAAGAGGGGAGGGAGAGGAGATAAGAGGGGGGAGAGAGAGATAAGAGGGAGAGAGAGATAAGAGGGAGAGAGAGATAAGAGGGGAGAGAGAGATAAGAGGGGAGAGAGAGATAAGAGGGGAGAGAGAGATAAGAGAGGAGAGAGAGATAAGAGGGGAGGAGAGATAAGAGGGGAGAGAGAGATAAGAGGGGAGAGAGAGATAAGAGGGAGAGAGAGATAAGGGAGGAGAGAAAGAGGGGAGAGAGAGATAAGAGGGAGAGAGAGATAAGATGGGAGAGAGAGATAAGAGGGGAGAGAGAGATAAGAGGGGAGAGAGAGATAGATGGGAGAGAGAGATAAAGAGGGAGAGAGATAGATGGGAGAGAGAGATAAGAGGGGAGGAGGAGAGATAAGAGGGGAGAGATGCGTCAGGAGGAAGACTGCAATTGTTCTCTCCTGACGTAGAAGAGTGCGTTTTATATAAACGTACACACACAACACACAACACACACACACACACACACACACACACACACACAACACACACACACCACACACACACACACGATTAGTTACTTTCAATAGTACAGTTCAACAGACTTACGAAAGATCAGTGTGTGTGTGTGTGTGCGTGTGTGGTTGGTGTGTGTGTGTGTGTGTGTTGTGTGTGTGTGTGTGTGTGTGTGTGTGTGTGTGGTGTGTGTGTGTATGTCTTAACAATAGCGGTACAAACACAATTACTCCGTTAATTCCTCCTGGTCGCAATGTCCACAAAAGGGAAATGCCGGTGAAGTATTGTTGTTGTTGTTCCTGTTGTTGTTATTGTTTGTGTTGTTGTTGTTGCTGTTGTTGTTATTGTTTGTGTTGTTTGTTGTTGCTGTTGTTGTTATTGTTTGTGTTGTTGTTATTGTTTGTGTTGTTGTTGTTGCTGTTGTTGTTGTTCCTGTTGTTGTTATTGTTTGTGTTGTTGTTGTTCCTGTTGTTGTTATTGTTTGTGTTGTTTTTTGTTTGTGTTGTTGTTGTTCCTGTTGTTGTTATTGTTTGTGTTGTTATTGTTTGTGTTGTTGTTGTTCTGTTGTTGTTATTGTTTGTGTTGCTGTTGTTCCTGTTGTTGTTATTGTTTGTGTTGTTATTGTTTGTGTTGTTGTTGTTCCTGTTGTTGTTATTGTTTGTGTTGTTGTTGTTCCTGTTGTTGTTATTGTTTGTGTTGTTGTTGTTGCTGTTGTTGTTGTTCCTGTTGTTGTTATTGTTTGTGTTGTTGTTGTTGCTGTTGTTGTTGTTGTTGTTGTTGTTATTGTTTGTGTTGTTGTTGTTGCTGTTGTTGTTATTGTTTGTGTTGTTGTTGTTGCTGTTGTTGTTGTTGCTGTTGTTGTTGTTGTTGTTGTTGTTGTCTCACCTGCTGCTCTTATTACACCTGTTGTTGTTGTTGCTGTTGTTGTTGTTGTTGTTGTTGTTGTCTCACCTGCTGCTCTTATTACACCTGTTGTTGTTGTTGCTGTTGTTGTTGGTGCTGTTGTTGTTGGCGTTTCTGTTGTTGTTGTTGTTGTTATTTTAATCCTGCTGACATGGTCCTCAGAACCAGAGGGGACTAAGAGCGCTACATACAGCGTGTTAATAATAAAAGCCTCTATGACATATAACAATAAGGTAGATGTGCCCAAAACATTTCAATTAAGCGACAAATAACCCGCACACGGGAGACCGTAACGTAGGCCAACGTTTCGCCCCGTCTCAGACCATTAACTAGTCGCATAGAAGCACAATGTGCAGATTCGCGTCATTCTAAGAAGGAATAATCCCAGGTGAGGTGTGTGCTGCCCGTCTTGTGGAATAAGAGCTGTCTTCTTCACACCTGAACACCCTAATCACCTTCTCCGGGTACCTGGTGCCTCTGTCCTCCTTCTTCCTCGCTTCCTTCTCCTCCTCCAGTGTCGTCTTCAGGTAGATATGTGTGTCTGTGGAAGGTGGTGCAGGCTGGCAGGCTGGCAGGCTGCAGGGAACAATAGCCAGCCTGCCAGATTTACCAGGTTGCTGCTTGAAGGCAAGAGCAAACGTCAACGCGTATTTGAAATCGATAAAAGGAAAAATTTAGGACAGCCCTTGTCAGGGTTTAGTCAAGCGTAGGGCAGATCATCGTGGTAGTAGTGATGAGGTGAGGGAGAGGGGAGAGAGGGGTGAGGGGTGAGGGGACGAACGGAAGTGAGGTGTGAAGGGGGTGAGGGATAAAGGGATGACAAAGGGTTAGGAGAGGATAGGATAAAGGGTAAGCAGAGATAACGTAGTGTCAGGAGCTAAGGGGTGATAATGGGGCTTAGGAGAGCAGAAAGTGCTAGTGGGCCCTGGACCAAGGGAAGGAAAAAAGGGGCATCTAAGGGGGACTTAGGGATCGCAGATTAAGAGGCAGTATCAAAGGGAAAGGGAAAAACGGGGTGGGAGAGGGGCATCATCCCATTAACCATAATACCAAAAAATTTAGGACAACTTGAAAGCTATCGGGGCCCAAGAGCTAGAACTCAACCCCTGTAACCACAGGTACGGTAGACTTCAAACCCACAAATCATCATTATAACATCCCTCACCAGCTCCACCAGCACCACCAGCACCACCAGCACCACCAGCACACCACCACCACCAGCACCACCAGCACCACCACACCACCAGCCACCACCCACCACCAGCACCACCACCAGCACCACCAGCACCACCAGCACCACCAGCACCACCACCAGCACCACCAGCACCACCACCAGCACCACCCACCAGCACCACCAGCACCACCAGCACCACAGCACCACCAGCACCACCACCACCACCACCACCACCACCACCACCAACCACCACCACCACCACCACCACCACCACCACCACCACACACCACCACTACCAGCACCACCACCAGCACCACCAGCACCACCAGCACCACCAGCACCACCAGCACCACCAGCACCACCACCAGCACCACCAGCACCACCACCATCACACAGGGTGGTTGTAATATTAATTACCCAATACGGTAACGGCACCTACTCTAATGTCTATAATTTTTCCAACTTTCCAGCGCCACCTTCATACTGTTTGGTTTTAATGGTTTTCAGCGTGTGTCGTCCTGGAGTTATAGAGATTATATGTCATCCCCTCTCCCTTCCCTCTCCCTTCCCCTCCCCTTCCTTCCTCCCCCTCCAGTCACTGTTCACCGTTGCACTAACTACCCCAACAACTGCCGCTGTTGTTGCAAATAGCCGGCGGTGTGAGTTATAGATGCGGCAGTTATAGCTGGTGTAATCAGAGCTAGCGATAATTATAGCTTCTGAGAATTACAGTGTTCTCTTTTCTTTCTGGTAATTTTAGCTGGTGGTGTGAATGATAGGATGTGTTATTAATGACTTTAATCATAGATGGTTTAATTATAGCAGATATTATTACTTATAGATCAATTTAATCATAGTTAATTTTAATTAAGGGTGAAATTATAGCTGTTACTGTACACATAAATATTATAGTTGACCATTATAGTAGGCCTACTGACCCATGTGTGTGTGTGTATATATATATATATATATATATATGCACAATAAGACCACATTAAACAGGTGATTTCAGAATATGGAAAACAACCACTGTGAAAGAATAGTGAAATTCCAAGCGCTTTCGTGACTTCTCACATTATCAAGGAACTATGATAGTTCCTTGATAATGTGAGAAGTCACGAAAGCGCTTGGAATTTCACTATTCTTTCACAGTGGTTGTTTTGCATATATATATACATATATAGGGATAAGGTGGTGTTAACTGTAGTTTAAAGATTTCTTAGGTTTTATCTCTATCGACTACACTAGGGTCATGAAGGCCGCCGGTCACCTGTCCACCACCAGTCAAGAATAGTTTAGTATTTAAAAGACTGATTTAGGTAATATCTCGGTGTATATACACAGAGAGAGACATACACCTCTCAATGTATATACCCTGAGAGACAGACATACATATCCTTTAGCAATGGTGGCCCTGATGCGTGCCAATCACCTCAATAAATGGCGTAACGAGAATACATTAGTCTACCATCTAAAACCTTAAAAAAAATCAAGATTACGTAGAAAATGTCAGGCAGATTAATTTAATAGTTTTTACACAGACTTCCGCACTCGGCGCTACAGAATATATGACAATGGTAGCTGTCCCATTAGTCTCTCAGCCGTCACAATGGAATCTCAACCATAATTCTTCCCTCATTCACGATGGTAGCTGCTCCCATAACTCTGGCAGCCGTCACAAAGGATGCTGCCCTCCCGTAGCTCCCACCGTCGCGTCGTAGATCCTGGTCTTCGGCTCTACACGTACACGTAATCGCTTCCTCTCCGTCGGGTTAAGCGCTTCCTGCGTCTTCCTCAACCGGAAAAAAATGAACTTCTCAATTCGTGTCTGTCGCATTTGGAGGAGTGCCCCCTACCCCTCCCAGTGCATGAGCCCGTTTTCTGTTGTCCAATTCTATTTGCTCCGTAGTCTTTATGATTTTATGTTATTCTATCATTTAATTCTTACATCTTTATATTTCTGAGTCCTATTTTCAGTTCAGTTTTATTTGTATGATTTCTTAACATCCAGTTTTAATTTCTAATAATGTTTTTTTTTGTGTACATTTGGCCCGGGGTCGAAAGGACGGGATAAAGGTTGTGTAGGTCTGGTAAGTAGATAGTGGAATCGGGTGGTTTTAAAAGTGTGATTTGCTGTTGGAGTGTATGTAAGGTAGCATTTACGGAGGAATTCAGGGAAACAGGTTACCGGACTTGAGTCCTGGAGGTGGGAAGTACAGTACATGCACTCTGAAGGATGAGTGAGAATGTTACAGTCCTGGAGGTAGGAAGTACAGTATCTGCACTCTGAAGGATGAGTGAGAATGTTACAGTCCTGGAGGTAGGAAGTACAGTATCTGCACTCTGAAGGATGAGTGAGAATGTTACAGTCCTGGAGGTAGGAAGTACAGTATCTGCACTCTGAAGGATGAGTGAGAATGTTACAGTCCTGGAGGTAGGAAGTACAGTATCTGCACTCTGAAGGATGAGTGAGAATGTTACAGTCCTGGAGGTAGGAAGTACAGTATCTGCACTCTGAAGGATGAGTGAGAATGTACAGTCCTGGAGGTGGGAAGTACAGTACCTGCACTCTGAAGGATGAGTGAGAATGTTACAGTCCTGGAGGTGGGAAGTACAGTACCTGCACTCTGAAGGATGAGTGAGAATGTTACAGTCCTGGAGGTGGGAAGTACAGTACCTGCACTCTGAAGGATAAGTGAGAATGTTACAGTCCTGGAGGTGGGAAGTACAGTACCTGCACTCTGAAGGATAAGTGAGAATGTTACAGTCCTGGAGGTGGGAAGTACAGTACCTGCACTCTGAAGGATGAGTGAGAATGTTACAGTCCTGGAGGTGGGAAGTACAGTGCCTGCACTCTGAAGGATGAGTGAGAATGTTACAGTCCTGGAGGTGGGAAGTACAGTACCTGCACTCTGAAGGATGAGTGAGAATGTTACAGTCCTGGAGGTGGGAAGTACAGTACCTGACTCTGAA
This sequence comes from Cherax quadricarinatus, assembly GCF_026875155.1. NCBI lineage: Eukaryota > Metazoa > Arthropoda > Malacostraca > Decapoda > Parastacidae > Cherax > Cherax quadricarinatus. Next base: position 185,960 of record NW_026465204.1, read on the forward strand.
GGATGAGTGAGAATGTTACAGTCCTGGAGGTGGAAGTACAGTGCCTGCACTCTGAAGGATGAGTGAGAATGTTACAGTCCTGAGGTGGGAAGTACAGTACCTGCACTCTGAAGGATGAGTGAGAATGTTACAGTCCTGGAGGGGGGAAGTACAGTACCTGCACTATGAAGGATGAGTGAGAATGTTACAGTCCTGGAGGTGGGAAGTACAGTACCTGCACTCTGAAGGATGAGTGACAATGTTACAGTCCTGGAGGTGGGAAGTACAGTGCCTGCACTCTGAAGGATGAGTGAGAATGTTACAGTCCTGGAGGTGGGAAGTACAGTACCTGCACTCTGAAGGATGAGTGAGAATGTTACAGTCCTGGAGGTGGGAAGTACAGTACCTGCACTCTGAAGGATGAGTGAGAATGTTACAGTCCTGGAGGTGGGAAGTACAGTACCTGCACTCTGAAGGATGAGTGAGAATGTTACAGTCCTGGAGGTGGGAAGTACAGTACCTGCACTCTGAAGGATGAGTGAGAATGTTACAGTCCTGCAGGTGGGAAGTACAGTACCTGCACTCTGAAGGATGAGTGAGAATGTTACAGTCCTGGAGGTGGGAAGTACAGTACCTACACTCTGAAGGATGAGTGAGAATGTTACAGTCCTGGAGGTGGAAAGTACAGTACCTGCACTCTGAAAGATGGGTGAGAATGTTACAGTCCTGGAGGTGGGAAGTACAGTACCTGCACTCTGAAGGATGAGTGAGAATGTTACAGTCCTGGAGGTGGGAAGTACAGTACCTGTACTCTGAAGGATGAGTGAGAATGTTACAGTCCTGGAGGTGGGAAGTACAGTACCTGTACTCTGAAGGATGAGTGAGAATGTTACAGTCCTGGAGGTAGGAAGTACAGTACCTGCACTCTGAAGGATGAGTGAGAATGTTATAGTCCTGGAGGTGGGAAGTACAGTGCCTGCACTCTGAAGGATGAGTGAGAATGTTACAGTCCTGGAGGTGGGAAGTACAGTACCTACACTCTGAAGGATGAGTGAGAATGTTACAGTCCTGGAGGTGGAAAGTACAGTACCTGCACTCTGAAAGATGGGTGAGAATGTTACAGTCCTGGAGGTAGGAAGTACAGTACCTGCACTCTGAAGGATGGGTGAGAATGTTACAGTCCTGGAGGTGGGAAGTACAGTACCTGTACTCTGAAGGATGAGTGAGAATGTTACAGTCCTGGAGGTAGGAAGTACAGTATCTGCACTCTGAAGGATGAGTGAGAATGTTACAGTCCTGGAGGTGGGAAGTACAGTACCTGCACTCTGAAGGATGAGTGAGAATGTTACAGTCCTGGAGGTGGAAAGTACAGTACCTGCACTCTGAAAGATGGGTGAGAATGTTACAGTCCTGGAGGTGGGAAGTACAGTACCTGCACTCTGAAGGATGAGTGAGAATGTTACAGTCCTGGAGGTGGGAAGTACAGTACCTGTACTCTGAAGGATGAGTGAGGATGTTACAGTCCTGGAGGTGGGAAGTACAGTACCTGCACTCTGAATGATGAGTGAGAATGTTACAGTCCTGGAGGTAGGAAGTACAGTACCTGCACTCTGAAGGATGGGTGAGAATGTTACAGTCCTGGAGGTGGGAAGTACAGTACCTGTACTCTGAAGGATGAGTGAGAATGTTACAGTCCTGGAGGTAGGAAGTACAGTATCTGCACTCTGAAGGATGAGTGAGAATGTTACAGTCCTGGAGGTGGGAAGTACAGTACCTGCACTCTGAAGGATGAGTGAGAATGTTACAGTCCTGAAGGTGGGAAGTACAGTACCTGCACTCTGAAGGATGATTGAGAATGTTACAGTCCTGGAGGTGGGAAGTACAGTACCTGCACTCTGAAGGATGAGTGAGAATGTTACAGTAATGGAGGTGGGAAGTACAGTACCTACACTCTGAAGGATGAGTGAGGATGTTACAGTCATGGAGGTGGGAAGTACAGTACCTGCACTCTGAAGGATGAGTGAGAATGTTACAGTCCTGGAGGTGGGAAGTACAGTACCTGCACTCTGAAGGATGAGTGAGAATGTTACAGTCCTGGAGGTGGGAAGTACAGTACCTGCACTCTGAAGGATGATTGAGAATGTTACAGTCCTGGAGGTGGGAAGTACAGTACTTACACTCTGAAGGATGAGTGAGAATGTTACAGTCCTGGAGGTGGGAGGTACAGTACCTGCACTCTGAAGGATGGGTGAGAATGTTACAGTCCTGGAGGTGGGAAGTACAGTACCTGCACTCTGAAGGATGAGTGAGAATGTTACAGTCATGGAGGTGGGAAGTACAGTACCTGCACTCTGAAGGATGAGTGAGAATGTTACAGTCCTGGAGGTGGGAAGTACAGTACCTGCACTCTGAAGGATGAGTGAGAATGTTACAGTCCTGGAGGTGGGAAGTACAGTGCCTGTACTCTGAAGGATGAGTGAAAATGTTACAGTCCTGGAGGTGGGAAGTACAGTACCTGCACTCTGAAGGATGAGTGAGAATGTTACAGTCCTGGAGGTGGGAAGTACAGTACCTGTACTCTGAAGGATGAGTGAGAATGTTACAGTCCTGGAGGTGGGAAGTACAGTACCTGCACTCTGAAGGATGAGTGAGAATGTTACAGTCCTGGAGGTGGGAAGTACAGTACCTGCACTCTGAAGGACGAGTGAGAATGTTACAGTCCTGGAGGTGGGAAGTACAGTACCTGTACTCTGAAGGATGAGTGAGAATGTTACAGCCCTGGAGGTGGGAAGTACAGTACCTGTACTCTGAAGGATGAGTGAGAATGTTACAGTCCTGGAGGTGGGAAGTACAGTACCTGTACTCTGAAGGATGAGTGAGAATGTTACAGTCCTGGAGGTGGGAAGTACAGTACCTGCACTCTGAAGGATGAGTGAGAATGTTACATTCTCCCTTCGTCTCCATTCACTCCTATCAAACACGCTCACGCATGTCTGCTGGAAGTCCAAGCCCCTCGCACACAAAACCTCCTTTACCCCCTCCCTCCAACCTTTCCTAGGCCGACCCCTACCCCGCCTTCCTTCCACTACAGACTGATACACTCTTGAAGTTATTCTGTTTCGCTCCATTCTCTCTACATGTCCGAACCACCTCAACAACCCTTCCTCAGCCCACTGGACAACAGTTTTGGTAATCCCGCACCTCCTCCTATCTTCCAAACTACGAATTCTCTGCATTATATTCACACCACACATTGCCCTCAGACATGACATCTCCACTGCCTCCAGCCTTCTCCTCGCTGCAACATTCATCACCCATGCTTCACACCCATATAAGAGCGTTGGTAAAACTATACTCTCAATCATTCCCCTCTTTGCCTCCAAGGACAAAGTTCTTTGTCTCCACAGACTCCTAAGTGCACCACTCACCCTTTTCCCCTCATCAATTCTATGATTCACCTCATCTTTCATAGACCCATCCGCTGACACGTCCACTACCAAATATCTGAATACATTCACCTCCTCCATACTCTCTCCCTCCAATCTGATATCCAATCTTTCATCACCTAATATTTTTGTTATCCTCATAAACCTATATATATATTAATATATATATATATATATATATATATATATATATATATATATATATATATATATATATATATATATATATATATAATATATATTATATATATATATATATATATTGTAAGTGTCTTGGTCCGGGGGTGGGTGGTGGGGGTGGAGGAGATGCCCATATCTACCACCAATCCAGCGTTTCCAGGAAATGTCAGAAATTTCAAACAAATGCGCAGTGCGTGTCCAATTCTCCTCGGAGACGGGTTTTCGATATTCACTGTCATTCCCGGAGACACGAGCGTCGTTTAGACGGGGCGGAACTACCGAGTTATTGCTGTTCTTATTGTGGAATTAAGGTGTGACAGTTCTCCTTTGAATTATAGGCTACTTCTGCCTCTCTCTATCTTAACATTCTTATATATATATATATATATATATATATATATATATATATATATATATATTTATATATATATATATATATATATATATATATATATATATATATATCGTGCTGAATAAGTAAACCTTACGATTTTTGCATAAATAACAACGCTCTTCTTGCCGAATAAGACAAGCTAAAATTTGTGTATGCAGTAATTTCGCAAAAATAATTCTGAACCTAACGAGAAAATATATTTCATTGCGTTTATTAATAAATTATTTTAAACTTATCTAAAATATATTTAGCTGGATTAGGCTCAATTAAATAGCTCTTTTTGTGATAAGGTCAGGTAAATTTTCTAAGGTTCTTTTGGTACAAAATTATTAATTTTTACATTAACATAAATGAAAAAAAAATATCTTTAAACATATAAGAGAAATTTTTAGAAAGAATTTTAAATGGGTTCTTACTAAATGACTAATTTTACCTATTCGGCACGACATATACACAAACATATGCCATGAATTAGATGAAAGAAAATGGAAATTAGGACTAAATTAGTGAAAAAAAGATATATAAGATTTTGAGAGAAATGTTAGGGATGAATTTGGGAAAATACTGGTGTACGATATTAGTCGTTTACGTTGTTTATATCTGGAGGTTATGAAGTGGATGGGACAGACTGCTGCCTCTCCACAACCATTAACTGAGGACTTCATCCTAAATGCTGGGAATTCAAGAACGTTTCTACTTACTTTATCTCGTGTGTGTGTGTGTGTGTGTGTGTGTGTGTGTTTGTTTATACATTTCCCGTACCATCCATGGCCTCTCATCTAGCTCCTGGATCACCCCATGGTACGTCACAGTGTCGAAAACTTTCTTGAAGTCTGGCAAAATGCAGTCAACCCATCCCTCTCTTTCCCATTTTACCCTCGTTACCTCCTTCAAACCTGCAGGAGATTCAACGTCCCATATATACCATCCTAAATCCCTTCTCCCTAACAGTATATTGACCAAACCTTCGATTTAAAGTTCATTTCCGCTCTATATCGCGTCACTGCTCGGTAACCGGCCATCAAGACGCTATTTATCCGGTTAACTTATTGGCGGACGCCGCAGGCGGGGCTGTCGAACCGTTCACAGTGATGTGAATGGCTCACACACGTTGGCATTTATCCCGTGAGGGTTTATAGCACGGCTTTACAGGGCCTTACTCAGCAGTCACAGTTTGTCAATAGGCAACACATTACCTACAATATATATATATATATATATATACATATATATATATATATATATATTATATATATTATATATATATATATATATATATATATATATTTATATATATATATATATATATATATTTTATATATATATATATATATATGTATTATATACGTGTGTGTGTGTGTTGTGTGTGTGTGTGTGTGTGTGTGTGTAGGCTAAAAGAAACTCTTCTGTACATAGTGTAGTGTTAAGTATGGTGTAATGTATGATGTATGGCCATACGTATTGTATTAGGGCTACTGAAGTTATCATGAGGTGTATTTGCTGTATGACTGCAGCTGTATAATGTATTTGGTGTAATATATAATGAACGGTGTCCAACACTCTCTCCTGGATAACATAAAATTAAGTACCGTTTACTTTAAGGGTTCCCGTTGTTTGTCGAACACAACAGAAGCTCCAGCACTGTTCCATTACACTAGCACTTCCCGTTTCTCTTACAAACAACAGAAGCTGTTGTTATCTCCCAAACAAAATCTGTTATTGAACTTACTGAGAAAGTTTTTCCCAACTGTAGATTAGATTCTGACTGGATGTATATGGTGTGTGTGTGTGTGTGTGTGTGTGTGTCATCTCCAGGTCAGAGCTTAATTATCACCAGGTGAGGTTCGTCATTACCCTCTAAATTACTCTTTAATTACCACTTAGAGGTGCAATAATTACTTCTATAATTACACTGTGATAATCACCTAGACGTTTTTCTCATTAATCCCCTCGTTTATGACCTCGTCTCACACGGATTTAATAGCTTAAGACGAACCTGTCTTCCATAAGTGTTCCTTAGGTCACACAGACACAGGGCTGGGAGCTGTGAATCGACCCCTGCAACCACAACTAGGTGAGTACACACACGTCTATCGTAGGTGGTAACCTAATGAAGGAGGTCACCTAGCTTAGGAGTCACCTAACGAAGGTCATTTAACTTAAGAGTCACGTAACGAAGGAGGTCACCTAACTTAGGAGTCACCTAACGAAGGAGGTCACCTAACTTAGAAGTCACCTAACGAAAGAGGTCAACTAACTTAAGAGTCACCTAACGAATAGAGTCACGTAACGAAGGAGGTCACCTAACTTAGAAGTCACCTAACGAAGGAGGTCACCTAACTTAAGAGTCACCTAACGAAGGAGGTCACCTAACTTAAGAGTCACCTAACGAAGGAGGTCACCTAACTTAAGAGTCACCTAACGAAGGAGGTCACCTAACTTAAGAGTCACCTAACGAAGGAGGTCACCTAACTTAAGAGTCACCTAACGAAGGAGGTCACCTAACTTAAGAGTCACCTAACGAAGGAGGTCACCTAACTTAAGAGTCACCTAACGAAGGAGGTCACCTAACTTAAGAGTCACCTAACGAAGGAGGTCACCTAACTTAAGAGTCACCTAACGAAGGAGGTCACCTAACTTAAGAGTCACCTAACGAAGGAGGTCACCTAAGATGAGACAGGAGATGAAACAAAAAAACAGTTTACCCTAATGAAATGAAACTAATAAAGAAAATGGGAATTATTATTATTATTATTATTATTATTATTATTATTATTATTATTATTATTATTATTATTATTATTATTATTATTATTATTATTATTATTATTATTATTATTATTTTAAGATTATCAGAGGTAGAAGGGAAACTGTTATAAAGTTTACAGTGTACACTGGATTATTCATTATTATTCAGCTTGAAGACGATTATTATAGATGTGGAAATTAATGAGATATATGTGCTTTGTGTACAACTCCTTTCACTGTTAGTGCCACTGTGTCACTGTTTGTGTCACTGTTGGTGTCACTGTGTCACTGTTAGTGTCACTATGTCACTGTTATAGCCACTGTTAGTGTCACTATGTCACTGCTATAGTCACTGTTATTACCACTGTTAGTGTCACTATTAGTGTCAATGTATCACTGTTTTTATCACTGTTAGTATCACTGTTATTGTCATTGTTAGTGTCACTGCTACTGTCACTGTTAGTGTCACTGTTATTGTCACTGTTAGTGTCACTGTTTATTGTCACTGTTAGTGTCACTGTTATTGTCACTGTTAGTGTCACTGTTTATGTCACTATTTCCACAGTGTCAGTGTTCATACCAGTTCTCTCTCGTAGGATTCTTGTATTGAACACATTTAGTGAACACATGTTGAACACATGTTGAACACATGTTCAACACATGTTCAACACATGTTCAACACATGTTCAACACATGTATTGAATATAGTCACCCGGGCGTAAAGACATGTAAACAGGAATTACTGGTATGTGTGTGTGTGTGTGTACCCACCTATACGTGACTACAGTGGTCGAACCACAGCTCCTGGCCCCGCATCTTGGCTGCTGGCTACAAGATTCACTCCTGATTTAGTAAGTCTTTCAGTTTTCTCTTAAAACATTACATGGATACCGCGTCTACCATCTTATTTTCGGATTTACCTTAAAGATTAATATCTTCCAAGAATACATAGAACTCAAGGTAAACAGAAATATGTAAAAGAGTGGAGAACATAGGAGACGTGCAGGTGACCTGAATAAGTCAACATCTGTCAATATATGAAGATACACTGGTGTTGTACATGTGTCTAATTAAATTGTAGGTATTGTATACCATTACTGTGTTGATGCAAAAGTCAAAGGTCAGAGCGATGAGGTTTATATATATATATATATATATATATATATATATATATATATATATATATATATATATATATATATAATATAAACCATATTTTGTATAGGCAGAGGGACTGATCACCTCCTGTGTTATAATTGCCAGTATTCGACTGAGAAAGCCTGCTACGCGGGCGAAATGTTTGACCAATACAGGTGGTGGCTCAGTACTGCACCTGTGTCGTACTCATTAAGCTGTGAGACAGCGTTGCAAACCCACACGAACACAGTCTCTAAGAGGTTTTTGTCAGTCGAATACTGACAAAACGGGACCGAGGGACTGAGGTAATCTGTCCCTCGGTCTTGAGAGAAGGTTGTTATTCTCTGTACCAACAACAGCAGGGAACCACGGTCACCTCAGTACAGTCATTAGCAAATTTCTGCTTACCTATTTCCTTTGGCTCAACAAACGCATCATAACTGTGTTAATGGTATACAATACCGAGCACTTGATGAGTTAGACACATGTACAACACCTGTGTTCCTTTATGGAGCTACAGGTGTTGATATATTCAGGTCACGTGACCTAGGTCTACACACACCAAAGATATTCCTTCACGACACACACACACACACACACACACACACACACACACACACACTACACACACACACACACACACACACACACACGAGGTATGATAAAGGTCATGGAACAGGGAGAGTGACCTAGTAGTGACCAGTGAAGAGGCGGGGCCAGGAGCTGTGAATCTATCCCTACAACCACAATTAGGTGAGTACACATACACACACATACAATTCACAATTACTTCTCTTCACTAATAATTGCTTGTACTCAACACGTACAATCAGGTACTCATTATATAAATTCCCTTCATATATATCAATTATAAATTCCCTCTATATATATAAATTATAAATTAGAGATTAGTTACGTTAACTTGAAGTGATTTATAAACTAATTACATTCGTCTAAAGTAACTGTGTCTTATTACAGGTTTGAGACGATGTCTTCCAGAACTATGACTTCTTTCCTCAACCTACTGACCTGCCTGGTTCTAGGTAGGTGCAAAAAGCCGACCTGCTGACCTGCCTGGTTCTAGGTAGTTGCTAGACTCCGACCTGTTGACCTGCCTGGTTCTAGGTAGTTGCTAGACTCCGACCTGTTGACCTGCCTGGTTCTAGGTAGTTGCTAGACTCCGACCTGTTGACCTGCCTGGTTCTAGGTAGTTGCTAGACTCCGACCTGTTCACCTGCCTGGTTCTAGGTAGGTGCTAAACGCTGATCTGTTGACCTGCCTGATTCTAGGTTGGCGCTAGACCCACGACCCTCTGACCTGCTAGGCTCTAGGTCACCCTGCTGACTTGCTAGGAATTATGTCACCCTGCTGACCTCTCAGCAAGTCCAGAGGTTAAACTCTTCAGCCTCTCTCACTTGTTATAACAAGAAAACATTCTTGGAATTAACTCGATGCTGCTATTCAGAGGTGTAACGCCTGCTGTGTCTCAGTCACCCTCAACCCCACCTGCCCCCTCCTTCAACCCCACCTGCCCCCTCCTTCAGCCCACCTGCCCCTCCTTCAACCCCACCTGCCCCTCCTTCAGCCCCACCTGCTCCTCATTCAACCCCACCTGCCCCTCCTTCAACCCCACCTGCCCCTCATTCAACCCCACCTGCCCTCCTTTAACCCCACCTGCCCTCCTTCACCCCCACCTGCCCCCTCCTTCAACCCCACCTGCCCCTCCTTCAGCCCCTCCTGCCCTCCTTCAACCCCCTGCCCTCCTTCAACCCCACCTGCCCCTCCTTCAGCCCCCCCTGGCCCCTCCTTCAGCCCAACCTGCCCTCCTTCAACCCCCCCCTTCCCCTCCTTCAGCCCCACCTGCCCCTCATTCAACCCCACCTGCCCCTCCTTAAAACCCCACTTGCCCCTCCTTCAACCCCACCTGCCCCTCCTTCAACCCCACCTCCCCCTCCTTCAACCCCACCTGCCCCCCCTTTTAAACCCCCACCTGCCCCTCCTTCAACCTCACCTGCCCCTCCTTAAACCCCCACCTCCCCCTCCTTCAACCCCACCTCCCCTTCCTTAAAACCCCACCTGTCCCTCCTTCAACCCCACCTGCCCCTCCTTCAACCCACCTGCCCCCCCTTTAACCCCACCTGCCCCTCCTTCAACCCCCCACCTCCCCCTCATTCAACCCCACCTGCCCCTCCTTCAGCCCACCTGCCCCTCCTTAAAACCCCCCCTTTGCCCTCCTTCAACCCCACCTGCCCCTCCTTCAACCCCACCTGCCCCTCCTTCAACCCCACCTGCCCCTCCTTCAACCCCGATAAACACGTTGCAATATACACCAGCACTGTATCCCTCAAACCTATATATACCATCTTTATACCAACAATGAATCTTCTAAGTCTTGCGTACCATATTATTTTATAAAAGTATACACCCTTGAAGACTTATACATAGTGAACGAAAAGCAGAATACATAAAAAAAAACAGAGACAAAATAACAGAACGTCAACAATTGGAGAAGAAATATAGACGTTAGAAGGTCCCGGACGTAAAGTATAAACGGAGAAACTACCCGTAAAGCGATGCAGTAAAAACAAATGACAGTCGGGAGTCGAGGGGGGTGAAAAAACATTGGAACCTCTTTAGTTACAGTGTTTGCCTGTCCGTGTGTCGTTCAGAGAGAGGGTTGAAACCCATTTCTCCAGGCCTATTTCAAACTGCTGGCGCTCTTGAAGGGTGAAGGAGTGTACTCTGGAGTGTTCTCTGGAGTGCACTCTGGAGTGTACTCTGGAGTGTACTCTGGAGTGTATTCTGGAGTGTACTCTGGAGTGTACTCTGGAGTGTACTCTGGAGTGTGCTCTGGAGTGTATTCTGGAGTGTATTCTGGAGTGCACTCTGGAGTGTATTCTGGAGTGTACTCTGGAGTGTACTCTGGAGTGTACTCTGGAGTGTACTGTGGAGTGTACTGTGGAGTGTACTCTGGAGTGTACTTTGGAGTGCATTCTGGAGTGCACTCTGAAGTGTATTCTGGAGTGTATTCTGGAGTGCACTCTGGAGTGTATTTTGGAGTGTACCCTGGAGTGTACTCTGGAGTGTACTCTGGAGTGTACTCTGGAGTGTACTCTGGAGTGTATTCTGGAGTGTAGGTATCGCCTGGCTGGTTTTGCCCGACACACAGCTTGAGTACAAGGTACGGCAGACACTCCCTTCCGGGGAAGATATAGTGGGAGTTAGTCCAGCAACTGCAGGTTCAGTAGCGGGCCAGGAGTTCAGGCTCGACCCTTGCTACCGCGAATGAGTTGGTGCACACACACACCTCTTTAAAAAGTACACCCCTTTCAGAAAAATAACACCCCTTTCAGAAAAATAACGCCCCTTTCAGAAAAATAACGCCCCTTTCAGAAAAATAACGCCCCTTTCAGAAAAATAACGCCCCTTTCAGAAAAATAACGCCCCTTTCAGAAAAATAACGCCCCTTTCAGAAAAATAACGCCCCTTTCAGAAAAATAACGCCCCTTTCAGAAAAATAACGCCCCTTTCAGAAAATAACGCCCCTTTCAGAAAAAATAACCCCCTTTCAGAAAAATAACGCCCCTTTCAGAAAAATAACACCCCTTTCAGAAAAATAACACCCCTTTCAGAAAAATAACACCCCTTTCAGAAAAATAACACCCCTTTCTAAAAAATAACACCCTTTCTTAAAAAATAACACCCCTTTCAGAAAAATAACACCCCTTTCAGAAAAATACACACCCTTTCAGAAAAAAATAACACCCCTTTCAGAAAAATAACACCCCTTTCAGAAAAAAATAACACCCCTTTCAGAAAAATAACACCCCTTTCAGAAAAATAACACCCCTTTCAGAAAAAAATAACACCCCTTTCAGAAAAATAACACCCCTTTCAGAAAAAAATAACACCCCTTTCAGAAAAAAATAACACCCCTATCAGAGCAGAATTATTAACAATTACAAAAGCCATTATTCACCAGGGAAATATCCTAATTTAAGAATGTACAAATATTTATAGATTATTAATGTGGCGGCGGTATAATGTTGTGTTGAATTATAGGCGGAGATAAGAGAGGCTGGATATAATATATAGAGCTAATATATTATCTTGTTTTACCTACGTTATAAAGGGGATTTAACTCCTTAGATTAATGGTGCTAATGGGATGGAAGGTAAAGGGAAGTCATCTGTTAATAGGATGGTGGGTTGGTGGTGGGTTGGTGGTGGGTTGGTGGTGGGTTGGTGATGGGTTGGTGGTGGGTTGGTGATGGGTTGGTGATGGGTTGGTGGTGGGTTGGTGATGGGTTGGTGGTAGCTTGGTGATGGGTTTGTGGTGAGTTTGTGGTGAGTTTGCGGTGGGTTTGGGGTGGGTTTGTGGTGAATTTGGGGTGGTTTGGGGTGGGTTTGTGGTGAGTTTGGGTGGGTTTGGGGTGGATTTGGGGTGGGGTTTGTGGTGAGTTTGGGGCGGGTTTGTGGTGAGTTTGTGGTGTTTGGGGTGGGTTTGGGGTGGCTTTGTGGTGTTTGAGGTGGGTTTGGGTGGGTTTATGGTGAGTTTGGGGTGGGTTTGGGGGTGGATTTGGGGTGGGTTTGCGGTGGGTTTGGGGTGGGTTTGTGGTGAGTTTGGGGTGGTTTGGGGTGGGTTTGTGGTGAGTTTCGGGTGGGTTTGGGTGGGTTTGTGGTGAATTCGGGGTGGGTTTGGGTTGGGTTTGTGGTGAGTTTGGGGTGGGTTTTGTGGTGAGTTTGGGGTGGGTTTGTGGTGAGTTTGGGGTGGGTTGTGGTGAGTTTAAGGTGGGTTTGTGGTGAGTTTGGGGTGGGTTTGGGGTGAGTTTGTGGTGAGTTTGGGGTGAGTTTGTGGTGAGTTTGGGGTGAGTTTGTGGTGAGTTTGGTGGGTGGGTTTGTGGTGATTTGGGGTGAGTTTGTGGTGAGTTTGGGGTGGGTTTGGGGTGAGTTTGTGGTGAGTTTGGGGTGAGTTTGTGGTGAGTTTGGGGTGAGTTTGGGGTGAGTTTGGGTGAGTTTGTGGTGAGTTTGGGGTGGGTTTGGGGTGAGTTTGTGAGTGAGTTTGGGGTTGAGTTTGTGGTGAGTTTGGGGTGGGTTTGGGGTGAGTTTGTGGTGAGTTTGGGTGGAGTTGTGGTGAGTTTGGGGTGGGTTTGGTGTGAGTTTGTGGTGAGTTTGGGGTGAGTTTGTGGTGAGTTTGGGGTGGGTTTGGTGTGAGTTTTGTTGTGAGTTTGGAGTGGGTTTGGGTGGGTTTGTGGTGAGTTTGTGGTGAGTTTGGGGTGGGTTGAAGGGAGGGGGGGGTTGAGAGCTCTCTCTTGCTCCAAGAAGGGGTGATAAAGAGAGTGAAAGAGAAAAGAGAGAGAGAAAGGCAGGGAGAGAGACAACAATGAAGGGAGAAAGATAGGAAGAGGCAGAGAGTAGAATATTTCTCATAATTTATCACTGAATAACATTAACATAGTTGTCCAATTACTAACATTAACATACCTGCACACTTAGTAACATTAACATACCTGCACACTTAGTAACATTAACATAACTGTACACTTAGTAACATTAACATACCTGTACACTTAGTAACATTAACATACCTGTACACTTAGTAACATTAACATGCTTGCACACTTAGTAACATTAACATACCTGTACACTTAGTAACATTAACATACCTGCACACTTACTAACATTAACATACCTGTACACTTAGTAACATTAACATACCTGTACACTTAGTAACATTAACATACCTGCACACTTACTAACATTAACATGCTTGCACACTTAGTAACATTAACATACCTGTACACTTAGTAACATTAACATACCTGTACACTTAGTAACATTAACATGCTTGCACACTTACTAACATTAACATGGTTGCACACTTACTAACATTAACATACCTGTACACTTAGTAACATTAACATACCTGTACACTTAGTAACATTAACATGCTTGCACACTTAGTAACATTAACATACCTGTACACTTAGTAACATTAACATACCTGCACACTTAGTAACATTAACATACCTGTACACTTAGTAACATTAACATACCTGTACACTTAGTAACATTAACATACCTGCACACTTACTAACATTAACATACCTGTACACTTACTAACATTAACATACCTGTACACTTAGTAACATTAACATACCTGCACACTTACTAACATTAACATACCTGTACACTTACTAACATTAACATACCTGTACACTTAGTAACATTAACATACCTGTACACTTAGTAACATTAACACACCTGTACACTTACTAACATTAACATACCTGTACACTTAGTAACATTAACATACCTGTACACTTAGTAACATTAACATACCTGTACACTTAGTAACGTTAACATACCTGTACACTTAGTAACATTAACATGCTTGCACACTTGATAATTTCAACATTGCTCAAAATTCAACATTTTAAACTTGCTGTATCAATTACCCGGAGAAGTTAAACGAGAGTTTTACACTTGTTAACTTTTGTTGAACTCATTATCCCTTGATGAGAGAGAGAGAGAGAAGAGAGAGAGAGAGAGAGAGAGAGAGAGAGAGAGAGAAGAGAGAGAGAGAGAGAGAGAGAGAGAGAGAGAGAGAGAGAGAGAGAGAGAGAGAGAGAGAGAGAGAGAGAGAGAGAGAGAGAGAGAGAGAGAGAGAGAGAGAGAGAGGAGAGAGAGAGAGAGAGAGAGAGAGAGAGAGAGAGCTAACTCTCACTCCTTATCTTCCCACAGTGGTGACAACAACAGTGCCGCCAGTGACGGACACTGGCCAGGATGCTGTCACTGTCCAGACCGCGGAGATGCCCAGCGGAGAAGCATCTTCCTCCTCCTCCTCCTCCTCAGCATCCTCCTCATCTCCCATCAGCCTTATCTCCCACAGAGACGGTCCCAGGGTAAGTCTCCTTTGACCATATTAAACGCTAAATACACTGATGCACATGCTAACCACAACAGTCTAAATGCCCAGTCTCCTACATCACTCCGCGGAGGATCGAGCCTTCATTTTTTTTCTCAGATTTACAGACCCGAAATAAAATTTATAATTTCTGCCCAGTGTGATTAATTCAGAAAATTTATATAATATAAACATGGCAGAGGTAAGCAAGTTTTGATTCAGAATTTATATTCTCCTCAGAATTTATATAAATTCAGATCACAACTGAATGGAACTGGGATAGATTGCCGGGTTGGGTGAGATGTATGAACAAGTCTCCTTACACCTGCTGCCCCTCTGCACCTAGCAGTAAATAGGTACCTGGATGGTAGGTGATTATTTTGGGTGGCATCTTGGGGGAGGGTTGTGTTCCATAGACAGTGATGAGCTTTGAAATGAGTTAAGATAACAGCTGTTATCCTGTGAGCTGAGGTAAGATAGCAGCTGTTATCCTGTGAGCTGAGGTAAGATAACAGCTGTTATCCTGTGAGCTGAGGTAAGATAACAGCTGTTATCCTGTGAGCTGAGGTAAGATAACAGCTGTTATCCTGTGAGCTGAGGTAAGATAACAGCTGTTATCCTGTGAGCTGAGGTAAGATAACAGCTGTTATCCTGTTAGCTGATGTAAGATAACAGCTCTTATCTTGTGAGGTAAGATAGCAGCTGTTATCCTGTGAGCTGAGGTAAGATATCAGCTATTATCTTGTTAGCTGATGTAAGATAACAGCTGTTATCTTGTGAGGTAAGATAGCAGCTGTTATCCTGTGAGCTGAGGTAAGATAACAGCTGTTATCTTGTGAGGTAAGATAGCAGCTGTTATCCTGTGAGCTGAGGTAAGATAACAGCTGTTATCTTGTGAGGTAAGATAGCAGCTGTTATCCTGTGAGCTGAGGTAAGATAACAGCTGTTATCCTGTTAGCTGATGTAAGATAACAGCTGTTATCTTGTGAGGAAAGATAGCTGTTATCCTGTGAGCTGAGGTAAGATATCAGCTGTTATCTTGTAAATGAGCCGAGCTAAGATAACAGCTCCTGTCTTGTAAATGAGCCGAGCTAAGATAACAGCTCCTGTCTTGTAAATGAGCCGAGCTAAGATAACAGCTCCTGTCTTGTAAATTAGCCGAGCTAAGATAACAGCTCTTATCTTGTAAATGAGCCGAGCTAAGATAACAGCTCCTGTCTTGTAAATGAGCCGAGCTAAGATAACAGCTCCTGTCTTGTAAATGAGCCGAGCTAAGATAACAGCTCCCGTCTTGTAAATGAGCCGAGCTAAGATAACAGCTCCTGTCTTGTAAATGAGCCGAGCTAAGATAACAGCTCCTGTCTTGTAAATGAGCCGAGCTAAGATAACAGCTCCTGTCTTGTAAATGAGCCGAGCTAAGATAACAGCTCTTATCTTGTAAATGAGCCGAGCTAAGATAACAGCTCTTATCTTGTAAATGAGCCGAGCTAAGATAACAGCTCCTGTCTTGTAAATGAGCCGAGCTAAGATAACAGCTCTTATCTTGTAAATGAACCGAGCTAAGATAACAGCTCCTGTCTTGTAAATTAGCCGAGCTAAGATAACAGCTCTTATCTTGTAAATGAGCCGAGCTAAGATAACAGCTCCTGTCTTGTAAATTAGCCGAGCTAAGATAACAGCTCTTACCTCGTCAAGTAAACTGAGTAAACAGAATTACCAACTCTGGAAACACACATGACAGAGGAGTATCGAAATTACTTTTCCCTGCAGGTGGACACGCGGCATTCCGGAAACGTGTCGTCGGTGCTGGGACGGACGGCGTCTCTACGGTGTCGCGTCCTCGACAAGGGCAACAAGACGGTGAGTCTCGTAGGAAGGGCCAGGAGCTGTGACTCGATCCCCATCCCTCTCACACGGCAACCACAAAGAGGAGAGGAGGGCTACAGGGAAGTGTTTATCGACAAGTGCCTTTGGTAGACAGTAACTAACAGACAGACACACACATGACACATACATGACACACACACATGACACACACATGACACATACACATGACACACACACATGACACACACATGACACATACACATGACACACACACACATGACACACACATGACACACAGAGACAAACACACACATGACACACAGAGATATACACACACACATGACACACACATGACACACAGAGAGAGACACACACACATATGACACCACATGACACACATGACACACACATGACACACATGACACACACATGACACACACACATGACACACACATGACACACAGAGACATACTCACACACATGACACACAGAGAGAGACACACACACATATGACACACACATGGCACACAGAGACACACCACACATTGACATACACATGACACACATGAACACACATGACACACACACAGAGACATACACACACACATGACACACACAGGCGCGCACACACACACATGACACACAGAGACACACTCACACACATGACACACACATGACCCACACATGATATACACATGACACACATGACACACACATGACACACACATGACACACACACCCACACAAGACACATACACACATGACACACACACACACATGACACACACACAGAGACAAAACACACACACACAGACACACACACATGACACACAGAGACACACACATGACACACATGACACACACACATGACACACGCGCATGACACACACTCATGACACACACACATGACACACATGACACACAGAGAGACACACACACATGACACACACACATGACACACACACACACACATGACACACATGACACACACATGACACACAGAGATGCACACACACCACATGACACACACATGACACACACACACATGACACACAGAGACACACACACACACACATGACACACATGAACACACATGACACGCACACACACACACACACACACACACACACACACACACATGACACACACACACATATACACACACACACACACAACACACACACACATACACACACATACACACACACACACACACACACACAACAACACATACACACACACACACACACACACACAACACACGCACATACACACACATACACACACACACATACACAACACACACACACACACATGACACACAGAGAGACACACACACATGACACACAGAGACACACACACACATGACACACAGAGACACACACACACATGACACACACACACATGGCACACAGAGAGAGACACACACACATGACACACAGAGACACACACACACATGACACACAGAGACACACACACACACACACATGACACACAGACACACACACACATGACACACCCACACATGACACAGAGAGAGACACACACACATATGACACACACACACATGACACACATGACACACACATGACACACACATGACACACATGACACACAGAGAGAGACACACACACATGACACCACGCATGACACGCACACATGACACACAACAGGGACACACAGAGACACACACCATGACACACACATGACCACATGACATACAGAGACACACACACACACATGACACACACATGACACACATGACACACACATGACACACAGAGACACACACAACATGACACACAGAGACACACCACACACATGACACACATGACACACACATGGCACACATGACACGAAACATGGCACACACGTGACACACACATGACACACATGACACACATGACACACATGACACACAGAGACACACACACACACACACATGACACACATGACACACACATGAACACACAGACACACACACATGACACACACATGGCACACATGACACACACATGACACACATGACACACAGAGACACACACCATGACACACACATGGCACACATGACACACAGACACACACACACACATGACACACACATGACACACATGACACACAGAGACACACACACATGACACACATAAACACCACATGACACACAGACACACACACACACACACATGACACACACATGACACACATGACACACAGAGAACACACACATGACACACATGAAAACACATGACACACAGACACACACACACACACATGACACACACATGACACACACATGACACACATGACACACACATGACACACATAACACACACACATGACACACAACATGACACACATGACACACACATGGCACACAGAGAGGGGACACCACACTTCACATGACACACACAACATGACACACACATGACACACATGACACACACATGACACACACATGACACACATGACACACACACACACATGACACACACACAACATGACACACACATGACACACATGACACACACATGAACACAGACACACAAACACACATGACACACACATGACACACATGACACACACATGGCACACAGAGACACACACACACACATGACACACACATGACACACATGACACACACATGTCACACAGAGACACACACACATGACACACACATGACACACATGACACACACATGACACACACAAGAAACACTGGAACTCATTTCAAGAACACGGCATAACGATGAACAAATCACATTGTTGGTTATATGATCTGTTCACATTTGTTCTGACACTGTTCTCAAAAATGACATCACTGGTGCGGTCTTAGTGTTCTAAAGAACGTTCACAGACGTTCTCTAGTACCTCTCACTATTGTTCTCTTAGTGTTCCCAAGTGTGTTTTCCGTGGTTCTCTAGGCTTGCTGACAGGTGTATTCTCTCCTGGCAGGTGTCCTGGATCAGACACAGGGACCTACACCTGCTTACCGTCGACAAATACACCTACACATCTGATCAAAGATTCCAGGTGAGTGGCACCTAGACACTACCAGGTGAGTGGGACCTAGACACTCCCAGGTGAGTGGGACCTAGACACTCCCAGGTGGGTGGGACCTAGACACTCCCAGGTGGGTGGGACCTAGACACTCCAGGTGGGTGGGACCTAGACACTCCCAGGTGGGTGGGACCTAGACACTCCCAGGTGGGTGGGACCTAGACACTCCCAGGTGGGTGGGACCTAGACACTCCAAGGTGGGTGGGACCTAGACACTCCCAGGTGGGTGGAACCTAGACACTCCCAGGTGGGTGGGACCTAGACACTTTCAGGTGGGTGGGACCTAGACACTCCCAGGTGGGTGGGACCCAGGGCACTTCCAGGTGGGTGGGACCTAGACACTCCCAGGTGGGTGGGACCTAGGCACTCCAGGTGGGGTGGGACCTAGACACTCCCAGGTGGGTGGGACCTAGACACTCCCAGGTGGGTGGGACCTAGACACTCCCAGGTGGGTGGGACCTAGACACTCCCAGGTGGGTGGGACCTAGACAATCCCAGGTGGGTGGCACCTAGACACTCCCAGGAAGTGGCACCTAGACACTCCCAGGTGAGTGGGACCTAGACACTCCCAGGTGGGTGGGACCTAGACACTCCCAGGTGGGTGGGACCTAGACACTCCCAGGTGGGTGGGACCTAGACACTCCCAGGTGGGTGGGACCTAGACACTCCCAGGTGGGTGGGACCTAGACAATCCCAGGTGAGTGGCACCTAGACACTCCCAGGAAGTGGCACCTACACACTCCCAGGTGAGTGGCACCTACACACTTCCAGGTGAGTGGCACCTACACACTCCCAGGTGGGTGGGACCTAGACACTCCCAGGTGAGTGTCACCTACACACTCCCAGATGAGTGGCACCTACACACTCCCAGATGAGTGGCACCTACACACTCCCAGATGAGTGGCACCTAGACGCTCCCAGGTAAGTGGCACCTAGACACTCCCAGATGAGTGGCACCTACACACTCCCAGGCGAGTGACACCTAGACACTCCCAGTTCACCTCAAGTAACCTCAAACCACCTCAGATGATTCCTGAATTGCCGTAAAGTGACACGATATTACTTCCAGGTGACTTTCGGTGGTCATAAATTCCTTCAGGTGAGTCTAAATTCAGGTGACCCCCAGATGATGGTAAATATTGTGCCGCTTCCAGAAAACAATTCCAAGGTGATTTGGGTATATACATAGATCGAATTACTGAAGAAAGGCACGAGATAATAGCATCTGATAAAGGTTTCAATTAGCAGTTGAAAGACCTCAAAATTTATTTCTATTAGGTAAGGTTATATATATATATATATATATATTATATATAATATATTATATATATATTAAAATTATATATATATATATATATATATATATATATATTATATATATATATATTTATATATATATTATATTATATATATATATTATATACATACGTGAGTGTGTATATATGTTATTATATATGAAATACCTGGTAACACTTAAGGCTTTTATACGTTATTTTAGTTGCGCGTTTTATATTAAAAAGAGCCGTTACTAACGGTCGTTAACGGTCATTAACGGCCGTTAACGGAAAAAACAATGATCGCTAGCAGAACTGTTGTAATCACCAGGAGGACAGTAATGGTAGCTAATATGAGAGGAGAGAGAGAGAGAGAGAGAGAGGAGAGAGAGATGAGAGAGAGAGAGAGAGGAGAGGAGAGGAGAGAGAGAGATGAGAGAAGAGAAGAGAGAGAGAGAGAGAGAGAGGAGAAAGAAAAGAGAGAGAGAAGAATAGAGACATAGAGAGATAGAGACAGAAAGAAAGACAGAGAGACAGACAGAGAGACAGAGAGAGAGACAGAGAGACAGAGGGACAAAGAGAGAGAGAGAGAGA
>NW_026465205.1:0-37081 GCF_026875155.1 Cherax quadricarinatus
CGGGGGTGGCTGGGGGAGGCCTTTTGGGTTCTTGAGTTTTGGGAGTCTTGACTTGACCCCCTTGGGTGTGGTGTAGCAGTATAGGGTGGGGGGAATGCAAGCCCTTGCTTTTTTGCTTTTTAGTTTCTGGAGGCGGTTGAGTTGTCCGAACAAGGCCTGGGTTTGGGACATTGCGGTGGGGTGGGGCAGGAGGTGGTGACTCTTTTGGGTTTTGAATTACCCCGGATCAGAGTCCAACTGGTCCATCTCTTGTCGAGTGGGGGTGACAGGGGTGGCACGCAGTTAAGGGGGCAATATTTGCATGGTTTGTAGGATCTCATGGAAGGTGGAATGCAGGAATGTGATTCGGGGCAGTTGTTGATTTGAATACTTCGTTGAGGGGGGATTTGAAGGAGCCAGGCTCAGCTGCATTCTGTACAGAGCATAAAAGAGCAACATGGATCTTGTGGGTTTGGCAGCAGGTGCTGTGAGGGGGTAGTGGGAGAGCTTGCGTGGCTTGTAGGATTTTGGGTAGTTCTGCTTGAATCTTGGCAATAGCAGAAATGGGGGGTGCTTGGGGTTTTGGGGTTTCGTTGTTGCTGTTGTTTTTTTGATATGTCCCCACGGGGCACTGCAGCAAGTTTGAGGGGCCTTGCAGTTAAGCATTGCGGGGGGGAAAACATAGTGCAATTCTTAAAGTCGTGGCCCTCAAGGCCACAGGGGGACATATTTCTTGTTTTTGGGCAGGGCAGTTTTTGGTATATGGGTATAGTAGCAGTTGAAGCACTGGGGGATTTTTGGGTATTTTTCTGCCTCAATAAAGGGCTGGGTTGATATGGAAGTAGTTATAGCCAGGCCCTCAGCGAGGCTCTGGCTGCCATGTTGACGTCACTGAAGGGCCCTTTCCCCAAATGGAGGAGGCTTTGGGTATTTTGGTAAAAAATTCCCCCTTTGGGCCCAGAATTCTTTGCTTCAATGGACAATTTGATCTTTTTCATATTTGTGTAGTGATGATCTGTGGGTTCCTGAGGAACACAGTTCTTCTGGGCCCTCTTTGGGGGGATTCAGAACGGAGAACCATATCTTTAGCGTGGAGACAGCAGTAGTGGTGAGTTTTTCTCGGCCTGGGTGTGTCATACAGATACAAGAAGGCTCTTTGGTATAAAATCACATTGCATTAAACGTGCAATCTCCCACTAACGACAGTTTCAAGTGCTAGTTTAGTTGATCTTTGATTTTTTCCACTCGCTGGCTGAATCTTTATCTATTAAGAATACATCGGGGTACAGTGTTCCCCCCCCCAACGGGGATCGTAGGGATTCTAAAATATTCTCATTGCTCGCGTAGAGCGCGTTATTGGTCTTCTTATTGAAGGGAAAAAAATGTGGTTATCGTATTTTTTTGATTGTAATGTACAAAAAGTGGGTGTAGAACTTTATCTGTTCAGTTTTGGAGGGGTTGCAGTGGGAAAGTGATGGCTTTCTGACACCTAGTGCACTGAAGCTCGTGAATGGGGGAGGGGGAAAATCAGTTTTCTCAAGTGTGTGTTTGTGTTTTTGGTGGTAGTTACGTCATTTACATTCCTAGGTAAGGTATGCTAGTCTATTTTTTTATTGGGTCTGGCGGGATGCCTCAACTTGTTATGTTGGTGAAATGGAATGTTGGACAAATTTAAAATAAGGTGCGGCGGTGATGCCTCACTATTTTTGGGTCAGAAAATGATCCTATTTTTTTTTTTTGGATCACTAGCGGGTGGGGGAAAAAAATTTTCTCCAGGGGGGGGTATCAGCCCCTTCACCCCCTTCACCCTCTCCCCCTGGGGGGCCACTAGAAGGGGCGAGCGTCTTGTTTACTGCTAAGTAATTGATCACAGATCCCGTATGCGTGGTAAAATGACCTCTGCCCCTTTGCAGGGGTGTTGCAACGTGTTTTTTTATAAGAGACGTGCATCTTTTACTTAGCAGGAAAATTTTGGGAAAAAATCCTGCCCCCACTTTATTACCATAGTAAAGAAGTGTACATTGTTGTTTATGATTAAACAGCAAGAAACAAACATTCTCTTTGCTTCTCGAGGAGGTGACAAGGATGAAAGGGTACTAGTTAGCGTTTTTTTTTTTGTGCTGGGCAGTGACGGTTTGGGGTGGGTACTGAGGCCCGATTACTTTTGACTCTAGAGAGGTCACACTGACGCCGGAAAACCCACAGGATACTGTCTGTGCGTTAGTGTAAATAAAGTGTCTCACCAACACAATAAACCTTAAGAGAAGTGTGATCAGCTTCTCTTGTGATACATTGTGAACAATAAAACCCAATCTTGTTGAACATAGTGTACCAGTTGCTTTTCCTGCAATGAAGAGTGGACATCCAAGGACCTTCAGCTTCTACAAGTCACCGATATTTGAAGGTGTTGAAAACACCTAGCTCACTTTAAAAAGAGAAAGGGGTATTTTCGAATTTCTTTAGATCGGGGATTGCGCTTTTCTTGAGTCAAAAGGGGGTTTGAAATCAAACCTATAATGGGAGTAAGGGTTGGACTTTTGAGCCCAAAAAATAAGTATTGTCAGCCACATCGAATGAAATATGCTGACAAACACCCCTGGGGTAATTTTACTTACAAATTGTATCTCTTGCAGCCCACTGTTTGAGGGTTTTTCGAAGCTTCTAGACCTCGTCGCAGGGCGTGTTAGACGATTTGGTCATTTATCAGCTAAGTGTTCTTTATATATTATAATAAACAGGGCAGGAAAGGCCAAAAATCTAAACAGAGTTTTGGTCGTTCAAAACCGGAAAAAGACCACACTGTGTCCAAATATGTTGCACTACATGTAAAATAACCTATGACCCAAAGGGCCCTTCAAAAAAAAGCGTAAAACTGCTTTTTAAAACAATTAAATCATATAAAGGTCCCCCGACTCAACACAGAGAGGGCAGCAAAAAAAAAACAGGCGCTCACCCATTTTAAACCCAAAAGGAAAAAACGGGGCTCCCCCCAGGGGCCCCAAAAGAAAACGGGAGCGGGGGACTCCCCCACATCCTGCACCCACGCTCCAATCTCGAAAATTTGCACTAAAGACAAAAACACCCCAAGTGATGATGTTTGTCTGAGTGTATATACACATGTTTTAATGTTTATAGACAGAAATTAAGAGACAAGTTGTGTTAAAGTTTGTTTCTTATAGACTACCGTTATTTTAAAGGAACTTATATAAAAGTGTAAGCTTTCAAATATATATTAACAGTGAAATTTAATATGTGTAAGTATATTCCGTGTGATTCATTTATGCAGTGACATTTTAGTGTATGTGAATGAAGTGTATAAACATCGTTTTTCGTTTAAATCATCATGGTCAGGCTGACACCGCAAACTCTAACCCGTAAACACACCCCACAGTACTGTGTACCCTCAGGGTCTTCCCCCTGAGGTTTAAAGCTTAGTGGGTCAGTAGTGTCTGACCGATTTTTGCTGCTTGCAAAACAAAAACCAGCGTTTATAGCATTAAGTTTTTTTAAACACTCAAGTGGGTGCTGGAATTTTAAGAATACCATTAAAATGGCTTGTTTGTAAACTCAGTTTCAGTCTTTTAACAGCTAAGATTCCCAAAATTAGAAAATCTAATTTCATTGTCTGGGGTTTTTAAACTCAAGATACAACATAGTTTTTTGATGAACTTGAGGTCAATTTGAATTATTTACATGGCGTCGGGGAAATAATTAATTCAGACATACACATTATAAAAAAAAATTTCTTGAATCAGTCCATCTGAAGATGAAATTAAAAAAATTTTTTTGGATATTTTTAGTGATCAACAATTAAGGTGGACGGAGTACGGGCTACCCGAAAAACCTGCACAGAGACCTATACTGTGGGAAAACACCTGTTAAACCTGAAAAAACAAGTGCCCCATTCCCAGCTTACTACATTTCATTACCTTTTTTCCAAGGTCAAAATTTGAAAAATTTCATTAGTGGTTTTCAATCCATAAAATTCACGAACTGACATAGATGAATTGCAAAGTTCAATTACCTTTAAATGTCTTGTAAGGGAGAACCCATGAATGTTTTAATCTTTCCCCCGGGGTTTTAAGGTAATTATCAAATAGCCTTACGTTCTAGCGAAAATTTAAAATTCGATCTACAAGGCTAGAGTTAGACTGCAGTCTTAAATCAAGCTGAACCCACCCAAAACATTGTTTTCAGACTTACAGGGCATTGAATCACTTTAGAAATAGTCTCAATCTCTAGGTGCTAAATATACCTAAGACAATGTGTTGGTTTATCGTGGTATTTTAAAAAAGAAAAGTTGTCACCCAAACTATTGAACGATTAAATATTAGTTCAATAAACGCTTTTTCACTTGTGAGGAAATTAGAAATGGTTTACAAACAATAGTTTCATAGGGAAAGAAACGAAGACAGAAAAAAATCCACAAATCCAGTGGATAACAAACCTTCAACTCAGTATAAAAAGTAACCACTCCCACAAAACCCACAAAGGGGAAAATCCCATATGCTTTTATCAACTGTGAATCAATAGACAGTAAACAGACTGTCACACATAAACGTACCCCAAAAAAGTGTACTTTTGATGAAACACATTGGGCACAGTATTGTAGTCAAACAACAATGGGGCACGTAAAACAACGGTTCTCGTAAAAAGATGCATAAAAGTGTTTGGTGAACACAAGGGGGGAAAATGCTCACTGAAGAAGTTTTTTTTAAAGAAAGGGGTTGCATCATACCGCATTATCCCCAAATACTTTTGCGAACAGCAGCAGACTTTCCACGAATCGGAAGTCAACAGCAACGCTTAAAATGTGAGAGATTTTTTAAAGCACTGCTCTCCCGTAGTCGAGTTGATTTTCTAAAAAATTTACACAAAACCAATGTGCTAAAACATTTGATCAAGGCCCCAAAAAGGCCTTCATAAGAAGATAGTTTTCAGAAACTGAATAAAAAACCCCTATCCAAAATACATTTAGATAGCGGGTTTTTTTTCCACAATTCTGGAAAACAGACATAACATAGCCAAAATATTTTGGTCTAGGAAACAGGAAAAGACATAAAGCTGTGGTAGTAGATATTTGCCTAAGTTGGCAGACCCAGGGATTAAAAGAAAAAAGTTGCGCACTGAAAACTAAGGTCAAGTTAGCCTGTCCGACATACAGACGGACACAATTGCCCAAATTTGATTTAATATTGGAAGTGATTATTACACTGTTTTGTGCAAAATAAGTAAGTAAACATGATGTTCACTTGCTGAAAACAGCAGGAGGCACATGATATGTGGTCCCTTCCCCTCTCAAAGTGGGAAAGAAGCTGATATTGGTGGAAAATGTACTATTAGGGAAAAAACCGCTGATCATGTACCAACAAAATTATCATTACTGGAAGAAATAATAAACCCAGTTGATAGTTGTGGGATTTAGTGCGATAGGATTGATGTAAAAAAACCCCAATCCCACAAAGTCCAGACTTAAAACCCAAAATTTTTGGACACGTCAAATATAAAGAGGACATTTTGGGGTTTTGGGTTACCATGGAAAAATTAAATCCACCACATCTCCTAGCAATTATCGCATGGTTTCGGACAGATGAAACAAAAATACATGAGCTCAGGAAAAATCCAGAGCTACTGACTGTCTATGTAAATCATACAAGAACGTTGGACAATAAATTCATTGGGGAAATAGTCAAAGATAATTGAAGACAAACCTCATATCTCCCGCACCATGGAGTCAGAAAAGATTCTGAAACCACTCCCCTAGTGTTGATATAATTGGGGCGAAAGTGCAAAAAAAGATGTAGCAAGTTTTTAATGACTGTCGATGCCGGACCCTCATAACAGAAGCTTGGGACGTGCTTATGAAATTCGCACTAACCCATATGCCTACACGGCTGATTTTTCCAAGGCTTTTTTAAAGTAGGACTAAAAGAAATAGATAAGATTATACTCATCTTGGGGCCTAAAATCCACTGATCCTCAAGTCCTGTGAAAACTATCTTTCAAATAGTTTATTTGGTGCAACATCCTCTCCTTTTTATAGAACTACTCAAAATACACATTTGAAGAAATCTGAAAAGCCCCTTTCAAAGAAATTTTAAAAAGAAATTTCATGGGGACAATCTTAAAGTACTGTGAATAAAGAGGGGGATTTGAAATCCTTATACAGAGAAGCTAACAAGGAGATGGAAGAACAAATTCCTCAAAGGATGGGGAATACACTTTTCAAAGAAATTTAAAGGGAACTTACAAAAAAGATTTCCCTAAATGAAATTCCTGATTGCAACAATTGCTGGGATTTAATTGGACACACAGGAAATACTTTGATCTCAAAGGAAAAACAAAAAATCATGCAGTACACTCACAAAACGAGTTTACTGTCAGAGGTATACAATGTTTTGATCCTCTAGGATCGTCTCACCAATTCCCATAAAAGGTAAAAGCTTAGCAAGATGCAGGAGCTAAAAAATTGGAGGGAATGAGAACTTGCCCTAAAAAGGGGTCAAGTGGGAAAAAAATACCCAGGGAGTTTAAGCAACTTCATCAAATTAAATTTCCCAGACAAATAGGTCAAGGGGGAAAACAAATACAATTTACCCGTGTTTGTGATGCGTAAACCCAGGGTTATGGCGCGTAGCTTACTGAGTAAGCGAAGAAAGTACACTAATTACTTAAAAGGCCGGGTACCCCCTTGAAGGTCAAACAGTACCACAATTGAACTGACAGCACTCTATGTAGGTACAAAATTAGCTTCTATCTCAAAAAAAGTACTTGATCTCTCACTTTTGAAAAAACCGTGTCTGGAGTGATAATGAGGCAGTTTCCAGTGGTTAAGAAATAAAAAAGTAATTTGGTCTATGACAAAAAAAGAGTAGCAAAATAAAAGAGTGCAGGAGATTTCTCTTTTTTTCACGCCCTTACCAAGAGAATCCCAGCTGACATTTTGTCACGGGGTGTCCCACTCAAAAAATTTTGGGATAAAAAATTATGGCCCCACGGCCGAATGGCTCTCTGAAAAAAATAACTGGCTCAGAAAAAAGTCACATTATCCAGAAGAAACAGTCTGCTTGAACACAGCAGAAAAACTGTGTAAAAACGAGACACAACAAAATAGTCATTGATGGATCTAAATACCATCTTTGGGTAAACTCTTAAGAGTTACAGCTCTTGTTTTTAAAAATTCTTAAAGGAATAAACCGTTATGAATGTCTTGAACCTTTAAAATACGGGGTGAAACTAAACAGAAAGACGTTTTCTCTACAGAAATAAATTTTTCTAGAAACACCAGATAAACCCCCAAAGAAACCGTCATGATTATTCTTTGGGATTTATCTCAAAAAAGAATAATTAAAAGTCGGGGAAAAATTATAATTCTTCACTCCCTAAAGAACCATACACCAATATTGACCCCAAAGAATCTTTGGCTAACAAAACGGTTGTGCAAAACGCCCACAGTAACGTGTTACATGGTGGGGAGCTGAACACTTTGTCTATACGACAACCCTAGGAATCCCCAAAGGTCGACAAAGTGTGAAAAAAAAAATAAAGGACGTTTTACTTTCGTCACTACGATATGCGAGTTGTCGATCCGGTCCACCTCCATACCCCTCGAAAGAGTTTGTCATATCACCCCCATTTAGGTGACAGGTGAGATTTATACGGGACCAAAAATTTAAAAACCAAAACATTGACAAATTTCCCCATAAAGGTGTCATCTGTTTGTTCACTTGGCACAACTAAGCATACTTAAAATAGCCACGACATGTCTGCTAAACTTTTATCAAATAGAAGGTTTGCAGCCAAAGGCATGTCCCAACTGATGATTTCAGACAATGCAACGAATTTTGTTGCTGGGCGCTTTTAAGCAAATTTTGATAAACCAGAAGTAAAACAGTGCTGAATAACCAGATGTCTTTGGGAGAACATTCCCCCCAAACCCATGGCCGGCGGATTTTATAAAGAATGATCGGCATTGTAAAACGTTTTTAAAGGAAGACTCTTCATCGTCAGAAAATAGATTTAAGAAAATTTTCCGTAAGTGTGACTGAAATAGAAAATAGAGTAAAACCAGACCTCTAATTTATGTTCCCCGATGATCGGAAAATTTTTTAAAGTGTTAAGCCCATCTCATTTACTCCATGGCAGAAGCTCAAACCCTGTTCCTCCCATAAATGTAAAGAAATCATAGAGGATCCTACTTATTTCGAACCTGAAACTCAACGTAAATTCAAACACCTTTAAAAAGTGATTGAACGTTGGGGAAAAATTTGGGGAGAAGACTATCTCACCTCATTGAGAGAACACTTTTTATGGAGCTGGTGTTCCTGAAAAACATAAGCCTTAAGACCCGGGACATGTGATTATCGACAATGGGTCCGAGGGCCCAAAGGCCACTTTGGAAAAATTTTGACCATAATCCGATGCAAAAGGAATCTCAGGGCAGTTATGTTTTTTAGCAAAGGTGTAGTGAATAGCGGGGCAATAAACAAACTAGTGCCGTTAGAATTTCACAGGTTTTAAAAAAAAAATTTGTGACTCCCAAAAAACCCCACAACAAAGCTGCAAAAAAGACAAGCGCAGGGTGGGGATAGAAAATTAAAATTTAAAGTTAAGTGGGTGAATAGTTTTACCTGCAGCGAACCTCCGCCGCCCCCCAGTGTGGAAAATTTTTTTCCAGAGGGGGGGATCACCCCCTTCAGCCCCCTTCAGCCTCTTAGCCCTGAGGGCCACTAGAAGGGGCGACACTTGTTTTCTGCTAGAGTGAGTAATTTATCACAGATGCCCTATGCGTGGGCAAAAAGACCTCTGCTCCTTGCAGGGTGTTTCAACGTTATTTTTATAAGAGACAGTGCATCTTTACTTAGCAGGCAATTAAGGAAAAACCCGCTCCCACTTTATTACCAAGTAAAGTAGTGTACATTGTTGTTTATGATTAAAACGCAAAAAACAAACATTTCTTTGCTTCACGAGGAGTGCAAGGATGAAAGGACTAGTCAGCGTTTTTTTTTGTGCTAGGGGATACGGCTTGGGGGGGTGTACTGAGGCCAGATACTTTTTCTCAGAGAGAGTCACACTGACGCCCGGAAAAAACCCGCAGGATACTGATCTTCGTTTTGTGAATAAAGTGTCTCACACAACCAATAAACACTTAAAAAAGTTGATCAGCTTCTCTTGTGATACATTGTGAACAAAAAGACGAATCTTTTTGAACTGTGTACCCGTGTGCGTTTCCTAGACAATGGAAGACTGGACATCCAAGGCATTACTTCTTCAAATCACCGATATCTGTCGAAGGTGTTGAGAACACCATGCTCACGTTAAAAGAGCAGGGATGTACGAATTTCTTGTAGATCGGGGGATTGCGCAATTCTTGAGCACAAGGGGTTTGTAAAACAACCCATAACGGAGTAAGGTGTGGCTTTTTAGTCCAAACAAATAAGTATTTGTCGCCATATCGAATGAAATATCTGACATAAACCCCCTGGGGTAATTAACTTAAATTGTATCCTTTACAGGCCCCTGTTGTGATGGTTTCGCAGCTTCTAGACCTCGTCTGCGGGGGGGCTATGTAGACGATTTGCTGTCATTTAAAAACTAAGTGTTCATTATATATTATAATAAACAAAGGCAGGTAAGGCCAAAAATCTAACAAAGTGGGGGCTCTAGGGTTCCCTTGGGGTGAAGTGAAGGGGCAGTAGGGCATTAATTTTCCGCGCGCCTCAAAAAAAAAAGAAAAATAAGGAAAATGGTTAATATAAAGGAAAAGCTTAAACCCTTTGGCAAACAAGGACAAGAATGAAATTTTTTGCGACGTTTCCCAAAATTATAGTCATTTGTTTAGATATGGGCGAAAAAATGGGGTAGCATGTCTGCTCACGCCCCTATTTTTTTAATTTTTTTTTTTTTTTAAAAAACTTTTTCTTCTTATTTTTTCTAATTAATAACTGCATTGGCTCTATAAGAGTAGGGGGGAGCTTTTTCCGTAGAGGCCAGCCAAACAGGGAAACTCGGGAACGCTGGCCCTATTCCCGCTCCAAGAGAGCCAAGAGAAACACTTCTTATTACGCTATATCAGCTTTTATATCAACCTACGGGTTATTTTTCTATCATAATTGATCTAAAAAGATATAAAAAACCATAAAAAATACAAACATGGTTTAGGCAAGAGATTTTCGGGGAATATTTCGATATAAATTAGTTTCCCTCTCCATGTCGTCTTTTTAGTAAAAGAAAACGATGTTTTGAAGAGGATAACTGCACTAAAATAGTTTAAAAAAGAAATACCCAAAAAAACGGATTTTCCCGATTTTTTTTTTTTTTTCTTCCCCCCTTCCGGGCCTTCTCTCTTTTGCCTTTTGCTTTTTTCTTTTTTTCTTATTTTTGGTTTTCACGAAAAGGTTTTGATTCTCTATTTCCCGGGCATTTTGGAATTTCCAATTTTTGGGAGTTTGGGGGATGGGCAGTTTTTTGCCTTCCCAAAAATCCTTTTTTTTTGAAAAAAAGTGTTATTTGGGAAATCCCGTAAAAAAAAACGTTCTTGTTTTCCTTTCCGGCCCAATTCCCCCTTAGTCGTTTTTGGGGGTTCAAAACCCCCAAGGGGACCCAAAAATCGTCCCTTTTTTCAGTTTTTCCGTTTTGTTGGAATATTTTTTTTTTTTTGACCCTTTTTTTTACACGGGGCAAAACCTGTTTTCCCCCCCGGGGGGCCTAAAAAAAAGGCTTCCTTTTTTTCCCCACGTTGAAGGGGAAAGGTTTTAACCCCTTTAGGGTCAACGGTGTGACTAAAAGTCCAATCCCTTTTTTTTGCTCTCCCGGGTTTAAACTGAATTTTCCCTTCATTTTTTTTCTCCAAATTTTTTAACCCTTTCTTTTCACATTTCTTGAACCAGGGGGGTTTTTTTTTTTTTTTTTTCTTAAATCTTTTTTGCCCCCTTTTTCTGGAGACTAATTTAAAAAAAATTTTCCTGTTTTTCATTTTAAAAATTTTCTTGTTAATTTGTTTTAAAATTCGTCTAACCCATAGGGTTTTTTTTCTTTTTTTCCCTTTAAAATCTCTGTAATTTTCTTTTGGGCACTTTTTTTTTAAAAAAATGTATTCTTTTTCCTTTGGGCGTTAACCGCCTTTTTTTAAACTCTGACCCCGTCTTTTCTTTTTCTTGTGGGTTAAGTTTTTAAAGGGCAAATTTTTTCCTTTAAAAAAATTCCCAAAAATTAAAATGGTTCTAACTAATTTTTTTAATTTTTTCTTTTTTCCTTGGGCGCACCTTTTTTTCTGTATGGCCTTTTCTGGTGGGGTATTTTCCTTCTAGGAATAAAAAAAAAAAAACTAATTTTTCGGTTTTTCTTGGCGTTATTATTATCAACCGGGGCGGGGGGTTAATCACCAAAAGTTGGGGGGTTGGGGTTTTGTTTGTTTGTTCTAAATTAATTATTTTATTTAACTTTTCCTAAAATTTTCAACCCCCCCCCCCTCTTACCCTGCTATGGTCAGGACCTGTCAACCCTTACCTCGCACGCAATCCAAATACCCAAACCCCCCTTTAATAAACCCCTTTTCGGCCCAATCCGCTTGAAACAGAACAGGGGCATTGGAACCCCCTTTCATCTGGGAGGAGTTTAGTCTTTGGGCCCCATTTTTTGTTGTTCCCCCTTTTTTTTTTAAAAAAAAGAAAAGTTTTTTATTGGGGGGAGTTCACGTTAATCTTTTGCTTTTGGGGGGTTTTCGGGGCAAATTTAAACCTAGGGATTTTCCAGGGGGATAAATCGACCCCCGGGGATTCCCGGGATCAGGTTTCCCTTTTTTCCCCTATTTTTTTACTGTTTTTGGGTTTTTTGTAATTTTCAGGGCGCAATTTCACCCTTGAAATACGTTAGGGCGCAATATTACCAGGGAAAAAGCACCTGGGTGAAGGGCTTGGACCCCCTTTTTTAAGGGTTCCATATCCATCCGTCTTTTTTAAAATCATTACCCCCTTTAGGTCTGAATAATCCTCCCGGGTCACTCCCAGGGGTTTTTTTAGGTTTTGCTTATTTTCAATTTTTTTTAACCGATGAAATTTTAATTTTTTTTTACAATAAAATAATAATTTTTTCCGTTGAAATTATATTTTTTGAGCCCATAAAATTTGGTTATGTTTGGGGAATTCGGTTCAAGGAAACCGTCCGAATTCGGGGGTCATTTAAAAAAAAGAAGGTTGGGGGCTGAAATTCTTTCTATTAAAATAATAGAAAAAGATGGGGGGTTATGGGGTTACCCCGGATTATTTACAACGCCCCCCCGGGGGTTACAGGCCCCCTGGTGGGGATAATAGTTTTGGGGACCAAAGGGTTTTTTTGTAAAGAACCCGGGATGGAAAATTTGGTTCTGTCCAAGTTTTTTACAAGGGGGTTATTCAATTCCCCTAAAGCGAGGGAGGGTTAACAGCTTGGGGCCCTGGCCTTTGGGTTTTCCTTTAGTGTACCAACCCCCTAAATTTTTAAAAGGGGTCTTTGGGTCCCGGGCCCCGGGTTTTTTTTTAGGAGTATTCTGTGTGGGGAGAATTTGGGGAATTTTAAATTTCCAATGAAGATTTGAATTTTTCCCCCCGTTTCCTGGAAAAAAGTTTCCAACCCGCTCTGTGCCTTCCCGAAAAAGACTTTTATAAAGTTTTTGGGTGGCTGCACGGGGTTTCCCAATGAAACACTCGGGGCTTTTTTTTTTTTTTATTCAATCTGGTGGGACACAGGCTTTGGTTTCCCATGGTCCGGAGGGCCCCTGCCCTGGGGGGGGACTAGTGGCCTTGTCTTGCTTCTTTTATGGGGGGAGGTGTGGGCCAGGTCCCCATGATTTGGGGGTAACAGCCCTTATCCGAAAATATAAAATGCTGGGGGGACGTAGACTTCGTCCAGTAAGGGGGTCCATTTGCTGACCGCACCAGGTCACAAATACTGGTGGAAAAAGGAAAACCCGTTTTGGAAAACAGGGGCCAGAAACAAAATAAAAACATTTTTAATTTGGGGAAGGAAAAAAAAAACTTCCTCAGGGAGGAAAGAAAAAAAACTGGGGGTGGGGTCTAAAAATGTCAAGGCATGAAAATTAAACTACTCGCTTTTGTCTGGGGATTGAAACCAGGAGACGTCATGGAGGATTTTACGAAAAATTTTTGGTCTTCTAGAAAAGGGGTTTTAAAAAACCGTGGAGCCTGCGTTTTCCCCAATGGGGGAAACACTGTCCCTCAGACGTGTCAAAAATCGAAACGGGCGGGGACTTTTTTTGGGAAAAACTGGGGGGCACTTTCCCCGGTTTTTCCGGTTCACGCCGGGGCCCCTTGGGGGGGGGTCGGGATAGGTGGCAAACACTGGCGAAAACGGGAGTCGTACAAACACCGCTGCGGATGACTAGCGTCAAAGGCTTCTTTGGGAAGAAACATGATTTTTCTTTTATTTTTTTTTAAGTTTTTGGCTTAAACTTTTTTTTTTTGTACCATGGGAATAATAGAATTTTCCTCCTAAGCCATCTTTTTGTAAAAGTAACTAAAAAGGGGAACAATGGGTAGTAACCCCCCCTTTTTCCTGTAAAGATTATAAAAAAATAAGAAGAAAATTTCAAATGGAAGGGGGTGGCGGGGTTTCAAAAGATAAAAAGAGGAATTTTATTTATTAAAAGGTGGATTTTTGGTTTTAAGTGAAACCAAAACTGAAGGGGGGTGGGAGGGGGTTTCTGGGAGGATAAATGGGTTGGGGGGTTTCCCCAAATGGGGTTTGAGCAAAGGGGATAAATAATGTTAAGAAAGCTTGCAGAAAAGAGGGGCTTAAAATTTTAACCCCAAGGATTTTGTGGGTAAAAAAAATTGTGAAAAGGGGAAGTAACGTATCACTGGAAAAAAAATTTAAGGGAGAAAATTTGGGTGTTGGTAATTGGGCAGTTTTGAATAAAGGTTAGAGTAATGGGGTTGGGAATTTTAATGCAAAATGGGGAAAAAAGTTATGAGGAAGTAGTAGGTAAATTTGGGGTTTCCAGGGGGTAAATGAAATGGGGACCAAGACTAGGGAAAAGGGTTTTGGGATGTAATACATATTTATGAAAAAAGGGATAAAAAAAAAATCAGGATGATGACTGTAACAAAAGAGTTTGGTTTGATTATGTATTTTGGGGGAAAAAGGGTTGATTACTAGGGTGTATATTTTTATAAGGGAATGATTATCGGAAATCATTATTTAGTTGTAGCTACAGTTAGAGTAAAAAAGGGTAGATGGGAAAAGGGAAGGTGGCAAAAAAACAATAGAGGGAGGTGAAAGTTTAAAAAAACTAAGGGAGAAAGGAAAAGTTTCGGGGGGGGGGAATAAGCACTGTTGGGGAGAAAGGTGGGGGTAAAGGCAAAAAAAAATAGTTTATGGGGGGGTTGAAGAGGGTTTTAATAGTTTTTTAAAAAAGCGTATTAGAAATGTGGGGCAGGAAGTTTGTGGTTTAAAAGGAAAAGGGTGGGGGAAGTTTGGGAAAAAAAGGAGTGATTTTGGGGGTTGAATGATGAAGTAAAGGGTGTGATAAAAGAAAAAAGTTGTTATGAGAGGTTTTAAACAAAGCAGAAGTGTTATAAGAAGAGAGATATATGGAAACAAAAAAAGGTGAAGGGGGAGAGAGTGAAAAGGAGAGCAATGATAGAGTGGGAGATGCACTGTCAAGAAAAATTTTTTTTTTAAAATAAGAAAAAAATTGGAATAGTTAAACAAGTTAAAAAGCCAGGGAAAGTATGGATTTGTCAGTTAAAAAAAGAGAAGGGGAGTTAATAGTGGGGGAGGGGGTATAGGTAAATGGCGAGAATATTTTGAGAAACTTTTAAAAGTTGAGGAAAAGGGGGGCGGTAATTTTTATGCACGGTCAGGGGGGTATACCATCTTTTAGGAGTGAAGAAGACAGAATGTAAGGTGGGGGGGGACGCGAGGGGATTTCGTAGTGAAAGGGGGTAAAGCAGCTGAACTTATGGATCAAAGACGAAAAGTTAAAAGCAGGGGGGATTATGTTGGAGTGGGTTTGGGATTTTTTTTAATAAAAGTATGAAAAGGGGGAAGGGACCCAAGGATTGGGGGGAGCATGTATATCCCTTTATATAAAGGGGAAAAGGGGGGAAAAAAAGGGTTGTAAAAAATTATAGGGAATAAGTTTATTGGGGTATTCAGAAAAGTGTACGGGAGGGTTTTAAAATTGAAAGAATTTGAGGTAAGACAGAATCAGGATTGCGGAGGAAGGGGGTTTTCAAGTGGGTAGGGTGTGTAGTAAGTGTTTACTTGAAGCATAATGTGAAAAAATATTTAGATAAAAATAGGGAAGTTTATATGCATTATGGATTTAGAAAAAGGGATATAAGAGGCATAGGGGGGCAATGTGGCAGTTGTTGCAAATATTGGGAAAAGGTGGGAATTACTAAAGCTTTTAAAGATTTTTTTTGAGGAAGGAGGGTCAGTAGGGTGTGTAGAAGAGAGGAAGATATTCCCGGAAAAAATAGGTCTTAGACAGGGAGGTAATGTCCCATGGTTTTTTAATTATTTATAGATGGGGGTTGCAAAAGAAATAAATGCTAGGGGGTTCGGGGGAGGGGGGGGATTAAATTATGGGGAATCAAATTCAAAATGAGAATTAACACAATTACTTTTTGCTGATGATACTGTGGGTATGGGAGATTCTAAGGAAAAATTGCAAAGGTTAGTGGATGAGTTTTGGGGAAAGTGTGTAAAGGTAAAAGTTAAAGTGAACATAGAAAAGGTAAGGGGATGAGGGTATCAAACGATTTATATAAAGAAAAATTGGATATCAAAATTTGGGGGGGAGGAGTATGGAAGAAGTGAATGTTTTTTAGATACTTGGGAGTGACGTGTCGGCGGATGGATTTATGAAGGATAGATTAATCATAGAATTGATGAGGGAAAAAAGGTAAATGGTGCATTGAGGTATATGTGGAGTCAAAAACGTTATCTATGGAGGCAAAGAAACGAATGAATGAAAGTATAGTAGTACCAACACTCTTATATGGGTGTGAAGCTTGGGTGGTTTAAAAGCACAGCGAGGAGACGGTTGGAGCAGTGGAGATGTCCCCGTCTAAGGGGAATGTGTGGTGTAAATATCCAGAAAATTCGGAGTGTGGAAATTAGGAAAAGGTGTGAGTTAATAAACAGTATAAGTCAGAGGGCAGAAAAGAGGGTGATGAGGTGGTTTGTCAGTTAGAGAGAATGGATCAAAGTGAATGCATGGAAAGCATATACATCCGATAGGGAAAGAAGGTGAGTAGGGGTTCGTCCTTGAAAGGATGGAAAGACAGGGGGTAAAGGAGTTATATGGGCAAGGGGACTTAGGTCTTCCAGCAAGCCGTACATGAGCGTGTTAGATAGGAGTGAATGGAGACGAATGATACTTAGGCGACATGACGATCTGTTGAGAGTGAAGACAGGGTAATAATTTAGAGAACGGGATTCAGGAACCGTTTATTTACATATAGTCGGGGAACTTGAGTACCTGGAAATGGGAAGTAACAATGCCTGCACTTATAAAGGAGGGTTTAGGGATCTTGGCAGTTTGGAGAGATTATGTTGTGTATCTTTAAACGTAACTGCTGATAAACTTGTTGTATTCTGAGCACCTCTGCAAAAGCAAGTGATAATGTGTGAGTGTGGTGAAAGTGTTGAATGAATGAGAAAGTATTTCATTTGGGGATTTTCATTCTTTTTTGTTTTGGGTCACTCCTCCTCTGTGGGAGTCGGCCGACTTTAAAAAAAAAAAAACAAAAAAATATTCATATATATATAAATTAAGTATATATATATATTTATATATATATAGATATTATATATCTAACTAATATATATATATACCTATATATACTAAATATATAATATATTATAAATAAATTATATATATATATATATATATATATATCTATATATAAATTGTATAAATATATAATATAAATATATATATATATATATATAAATTATATAAGTATAATAATATATATAGATATATATATATAAATATATATAGTATCTAATAAATATATCTATATATAAACATATGCAAAACAACCACCTGAAAGAATAGAGAAATTCCAAGCGCTTTCGTGACTACTCACATTATCAAGAACTAATTCCTTTGATAATTGAGTAGTCACGAAAGCGCTTGGAATTCTCTATTCTTTCAGAGTTGGTTGTTTTTACATATTTGAAATCAACTGTTTACTGTGAACTTATTGCCATATATATATATAAATATATTAATAAAAATAGATATATAAATAAAAATATTATAATATATATAAATAAATACATATTATAATATATATCTATATTAAATATAATCTAGTATATATGTAAAATAAATATATATATATGTAAATAAATATATATACGTAAATATATATATATATATAATATAATATATAAAGTATATGAAAATATATATATAATATAAGTCGTGCCGTATATGTAAAACCTGGTCCCAAATAGCAAGAACTCATTTAAAATTAAGTCCTTTCTAAAATTTTCACTTATACGTTTAAAATATATATACATATATTAAAAATATCAAAACAACCCACTGTGAAAGGAGTAGTGAATTCCAACGCACTCGTGACTACTCACATTGTCCAAGAACTATGAAAAGTAATACAGTCCAAAGGAAGGCAATAAAGAGCATAGACCACACCTCACAGTCCACTCCCACA
Organism: Cherax quadricarinatus; assembly: GCF_026875155.1. Lineage (NCBI taxonomy): Eukaryota > Metazoa > Arthropoda > Malacostraca > Decapoda > Parastacidae > Cherax > Cherax quadricarinatus. Next base: position 17,670 of record NW_026465205.1, read on the forward strand.
ACAAGAAACACACCTGACGCGGACAAATACCGTACTAATAAGAAAAAGAGGAACACCGCAGAGTAGGTCCGTGTCCAACTAGACAGGTCCTCACGACATCCCACTAAACAATTATTCCAACCCAAGAAATAAGGTTTTATTATTTGTCCAATTTATTATTTAAACTCTAACCAAATTTTATTAAATATAAATAGGATCTAATTTTGTGACCTAAAGAAATATTCCATTATTATCAGAACTGCTTTTTATGACACAAGATTCCATTATATTTTCTGTACAACCAGCACATGCTAGATAACAACATTCTCAAATTTTTTTTGAAAATCAAATGATGGTAAAGTCTCTCACATATTAAGTAGATGACTGGAAGTAGTCTCCCTTACTCTCTACACACCTTTAACTAACCTGAGCGTCACTATCCGCATATAAACTACTTTACAGCATTTAGTAACTTTTAAACCCACCTATCCTCATATTCTCAGTACTTACTCCAACATTCTGCCACCTTGCTCCTCTATCCCACTCTATCATATGCCTATTCTAAATCAATAAATGCAATAAAAACTCCCCTACCTTTATCTAAATAACGGTTCACATATATGCTCAATGTAAACATTTGATCTACCATCCCCTACCCACTCTGAAACCTCCCTCTCATCCGCAATTCTACATTCTGTCTTACCTGTAATTCGTTCAATTATAATCCCTACCGTGCACTTTTTCCTTGTATACTCTGTAAACTTAATTCCTCTATACTTTTTCACAATCTCTTTTTCCCCTTTCCCTTCCATATAAAAGGGACTATACATATCACCGTCAATCCCAAGGTACCCTACCCCTCTTTCCAATACATTTAATAACAACATACAAACCACCTCCCAACACTATATCCCCTTCCTGCTATTAACATTATCGGTCATGACCCAATCAGTTCCAGCTGCTTTAACCCCCTTTCCTTCTACGTAATGCCTCACGTACCTCCCCCACACTTACAAACTGCTCATCTACACTCCTTCAAAGATGGTGTACTGTGAGTACCTCCCTGGCCATGCATGACAAACTAACCGATTAACCGCCTCCCTATCTTCCTCAACATTTTAAAAGTTTTCATTTAAATATAATATAAATATATAAATAATATATTATAATATATATAATATATATATATATATATAGAAATAATCAATAACATATATAATAGATATAGATATAAATGATATTAAAAATATGATAAAAATATATATATATATATATATAAAATATATATAATTATATATATATATCTATATATGTACATTATATATATGGTATATATAAATATATATATATATAACATATAAAAATATATATATATATATATATATTATATATAATATATATAAAAATATAAATAGATATATAAACATAGAAATATATATATATATATAAATATAATAGATTTATAAATATATAATACATATATATAATATATATATCTAACATATATATATAGAATATATATAATCAAAATAACATATATATATAATAAATATAAATAATATATTTAAAAATTATATATAAACATATATATATAAAATATATCTAAATATTAAATATATATAAATATATATACATATATATCAAAAAACATATATATATTAATATATATATATATAAATATATATATATAAATATATATATAATATAAATATCTATATATACTATATACCATATATATATATATATATATATAAATATATATATAAAAAAGCTATATATAAATATATAAAAATTTCAATATAAATATATATGTCGTGCCGAAAATGTAAAACTGGTCCAGTTAGCAAGAACTCATTTAAAATTAAGTCCTTTCTAAAATTCTCTATTATACGTATTAAAGAAATTATTTTTTTCAATTAATTTTGATATAAAAAATTATTATTTAGTCACCTAAAGAATCTTAGAAAACTTCCCTAACCTTGTTAAACGAAGCAATATATTTTAGGTAGAGCCTAACCCAACTAAATAATATTTAGATTGTTTACCGTAATTTAATTCTAAACAAACACAGTGAAATATATTTTTTTCGTTAGGCTTTCAGAATGATTTGGCGAAATTAATTACATACAACAAATTTTCACTGTGTCCTATATTATATATATAGATATATATATATATATAATAGTATATAATATATAATATATATATAATATATATATAATATATATAATATAAATCGTGGCCGAATATGTAAAACTGGTCCAATTAGCAAGAACTCATTTAAAATTAAGTCCTTTCTGAAATTTCCCTTTATACGTTTAAACATATATTTTTTTCAATAATGTTGATGTAAAAATTTAAAATTTTGCACCAAAAGGAACTTAGAAAACTTACCTAACCTTATCATAACAACAACAATTTATTTTAGCCTAACCCAACTAAATATATTTTAGATTTGTTTACAATTATTTAATACTCAACAAACACAGTGAAATATATTTTTTTCCTTCCACTACAGACTGATACACTCTTGAAGTCATTCTGTTTCGCTCCATTCTCTCTACATGTCCGAACCACCTCAACAACCCTTCCTCAGCCCTGTGGACAACAGTTTTGGTAATCCCGCACCTCCTCCTAACTTCCAAACTACGAATTCTCTGCATTATATTCACACCACACATTGCCCTCAGACATGACATATCCACTGCCGGTTCCAGCCTTCTCCTCGCTGCAACATTCAATCAACCCATGCTTCACACCCATAATAAGAGCGTTGGTACAACTATAACTCTCAACACTACCCTTCTTGCCTCCAAGGACAAAGATCTTTGTTTCCACAGACTCTAAGTGCACCACTCACTCTTTTTCCCTCATCATCTAGATTCACCACATCTTCATAGACCCATCTGCTGACACTCCACTCCCAAATATCTGATAACGTTTCACCTCCCTCCATACTCTCTCCCTCCAAATCTGATATTCAATCTTTTCATCACCTAATCATTTTGTATCCTCATACCTTACTCTTTTCTGTATCACCTTTAATTTTCTTTCTTTTGGGCACACCCTTACCAAAATTCTCCACCAACTCTGCAACTCTCTTCAGAATCTCCCAAGAGCACAGAGGGGGGGGGGGGGGGGGGGGGGGGGGGGGGGGGGGGGGGGGGGGTGTCATCAGCAAAGAGCAGCAGTGACAACTCCCACTTTGTGTGGTGATTCTTTATCTTTTACTCCAAGCCTCTTGCCAAGACCATCGCATTTACTTCTCTTACAACCCCCATCTATAAATATGATTACACAACCACGGTGAACATTCACACATCCTTTGTCTAAGGCCACTTTTACTGGGAAAAAATTTCCCATCTTCCTACATACAACTAACTTGAGCCCAGCTATCTCGTAAAAACTCTTCACTCTTTCATTAACCTACCTCCTAATCACCATACACTTTGCAACATCTGCACATTGCCCCCCTATCCACCCTGTCATACGCCTTTTCCAAATCCATAAATGCCACAAAGGACCTCTTAGCCTTATCTAAATACTGTTCACTATGATGTTTCACTGTAAACACACCTGGTCCACACACCCCCTACCTTTCCTCCAAAGCCTCCTTGTCCATCAGCTATCCTATTTTCTGTCTTACTCTTAATTCTTTCAATTATAACTCTACCATACACTTTACCAGGTAAACACAACAGACTTATCCCCATATAATTTTTGCACTCTCTTTATCCCCTTTGACTTTATACAAAGGAACAATGCATCTCTCATGCCAATCCCTAGGTACCTTACCCTCCTTCCATACATTTTATTAAATAATTGCACCAACCACACCAAAACTATATCCCTCCTGCTTTTAACATTACTATCTTTATCCCATCAATCCCAGCGGCCTTAAACCTCCCTTTCATTTTACCTACTGCCTCACGAACTTCCCCACACTCACTACTGGCTCTTCCTCACTCCTAACAGATTTATCCTCCTTTCCCATACACGAATCACAGCTTCCCTATCTTCATCAACATGTAACATTTCCTCAAAATATTCCCCCAGCTTCCAATACCTCTAACTCTTCCATTTAAGAACTCTCCTCCTCTCCTATTTTTAACTGACAAATCCATTTGTCTCGATGCTTTCTTAATTTGTTAATCTCACTCCAAAATTTTTTCTATTTTCAACAAATTTTGTTGATAACTTCTCACCCACTCTCCATTTGCTCTCTTTTACTTGCGTCACACCACTCCTTAACCTTTCTCTTTTCTCCATATAGTCTTCCCTCCTTGCATCACTCTACTTTGATAAAACTTCTCATATCTAACTTTTGCTCCCTTACTACTCTCTTTACACCAAACACAAATACCTTTCATCGTGGCTGCTTGCAGAGGCAAAGTCAATGGTTCGCGCTTTCACTGAGACCCAACATAAAGGATCACTTGGACAACGAAATATGGATCCCAGTTACAACCTATACAGATGGTGGACATGAGTGAACAGCAGAAGAGGGGGGGGGGTTGGCCTGTACATTTGCAAGTCACTTGTTATGCACAGGAACTGCTATGCCTCAAATGAACGTAGTGGAAGTTTTAGCAGTAAAGGGTCGAGAACCAAAACCTAGTCCATTGTGGTAGTCTACAAGCCCCCGGATGCATCCATCCCAGCAGATTTCCGGAACAGCTGTTAAAAATTGACCACTGTTGTAAAATCTTCCAGCTCCTGCACCCAACATCTTGCACCTGGGGGGATTTCATCTTATGGCACCTAAAATGGAGGAAAAAAGCACATAATATGTTTGCAGTAAATAACACCATGAGCACTCCTGATGAAAACTCACACTCACACGACTTTTAAATCTCTGCACAAAATTCGAAATTTAAACCAGCAATAATAAGCCTACTAACTGAGACTACACTAGACCTCATCTTCACTAACAATGATGAACTGATAAAAATGTCAGACACCATATCAAAAACCATATACTCAGATCACAACATAATTGAGTTTCAGACATGTAATGCGTGGAGCCCCCAGACCGACAAAATGAGACTAGTCACGAGGGTACCATTCACCAAATTCAACTTCAATAACAAAAACATAAATTGTACCAAGTAAACCAAGTCCAACCGATATAAGCATGGGAAGATAGTACTGAAGCAACTAGCAGACCCAAACTTATGCCTAGAACAGAATAACTCCGAGGTGGCACACGATGTATAGCACAAGGCTTATTCCTCTAGGAAAAAGGAGGAGTAGATGAAAAATAGACAGGAGCAGGGTGCGCTCCTGGTTACAGAGGTGGCGGACGGAGCGGAGCGAAGTGAATAACGAGAGGGGGGAGCGCATCAGAGACAGAGGTTTCTGGAGGATAGATTGGGAGTCAAGGAGGAAGGGGGTCTGGGCGAAGTGGGGACTGATAGCTCTAGTGAGAGTCAGGGGGGGGAGGGGAGTGGACGATGGGGTCACTGTCAGAACGGCGTCTGGTAATCCGGCAACGTAGCGGAATTAACCCAAGTAAGTCCTTTTGAGTCAGGAATCGCGGGAAGAACTAAAAGCTATAAATGCAATCGAAAGAACCCAAAGTATTTCTTCTCCTTGCCAAATCAAAATCGAGAACAACGTCCCAGTATTGGCCCCACTTAAACAGATGGTCCACAACAGATGACAGCAAGGAAAGGAGTGAGCACTCCAAGTTCCCAATATGACTCCAGTTTTTTAGCAAGCCGCTAACCAGACTGAGAGTCGAAGATCAAAATGAATTTTTATGAAGACCACAAAATTTGATTAACACAAGCCTATCCGATTGTTATCCCGGACGCCAATGAACTTTCGAACCGGCGATAAATTGACATGCCCATGCACTCTGCCCCAGGACCAGACTCATGAACTCTGTGTTTTCATCAAAGAAACGCAAGAAGCCCTATAAAAACTCACGAGCCTTTTCATCCTATGAGAGGAGCATGGACACTGGGTCGTCCCCTCAGTTTACTAAAAACAACAGACATAGCCCCACTCCACAAAGGGGCCAGTAAAGCAACGCAAAGAACTACAGACCAAAACACTACATCCCATAATCATAAAAATCTCTGAAAGGGTACCTAAGAAGCAAGATCACCACCCATCTAGAAACCCATCAGTTACACAACCCAGGGCAACATGGTTTAGAACAGTCGCCTCCTGTCTGTCTCAACTACTGGATCCACTACGACAAGTCCTCAATGCACTAGAAGCCAAAAAGAATGCAGATGGTAAAATATACAGACTTTGACAAATGCCTTCGACAAGTGTGACCATGGCGAAGAGCTGCACAAAATGCGCGCTAAAGGAATAACAGAAAGTCTGTCGAAGATCTATAATTTCCTCACTAACAGAACACAGAGAGTATCGTCAACAGAGTAAAGTCCAGGCAGCTACGGTGAAAAGCCTGTTCCACAAGGCACAGTACTAGCCCCATCTTGTTCCTCATCCTCATATCCGACATAAGCACAATGATGTCAGACCACAGCACGTTGTCTTCCTTTGCGGATGACCCAGAATCGCATGACAGTGTCTTTCCATTATGCAGACACTGCAAGGCTCCAGGCGGACATCAACCAAATCATTCAGTGGGCTGCAGAAAACAATATGAAGTAAAAAACGATGAAAAATTTCAACTACTCCAGATATGGTAAACATGAGGAAAATAAATCTTCATCAGAGTACAAAACAAATTCTGGCCACAAAATAAGAGCGAAACACCAACGTCAAAGACCTGGGCGTGATTATGCGGAGATCTCACATTCAAGGACCATAACATTGTATCAATCCGCATCTCCAGAAAATGAACAGGATGGATAATGAAACCTTCAAAACTAAGGAGGCCAAAGCCCATGATGACACTCTCAGGTCACTATGTTTCTATCAGCTGGAATATTGGCCTGCACTCAAACAGCACCTTTCAAGGCAGGTGAAATTGCCGACCTAGAAAATGTACAGAGACCTTTCACGGCGCGCATAACGGAGATCAAACCCCTCAATACTGGGAGCGCATTGAGGGTTCTAACCAGTATTTCCCTGGAACGCAGGAGGGAGAGATTACATGATGATATACACCTGAAAATACTAGAGGGACTAGTTCCGAACTTGCACACGTAAAATCACTACTACGAAAGCAAAAGACTTGCAGACGATGCACATCCCCAATGAAAAGCGGGGTGTCACAATCACGTATAAGAGACCATACAATAGTGTCCATTGCCCGAGACTGTTTCAACTGCCTCCCAGCACACATAAGGGGATTACCAACCGACCCCCTGGCAGTCTTCAAGCTGCACTGGACAAGCACCATAAAGTCAGTTCCCTACAGCCGGGCTGTGGCTCGTACGTTGGTTTGCGTGCAGCCAGCAGCAACAGCCTGGTTTGATCAGAGCGCTGATCCACAGGAGCCTGGTCACAGACCGGGGCCGCGTGGCGTTGACCACCCAAAACTCCTCACCAGTTAAACTCCAGGTTACATCATCATTTCCACCAATTCGCTCCTCTTCCCTCCTGCACCCACTTTCTGTAACCACAAACTTCTGCGAACACTCTAACCCTCCATTTTATAAACCTTACCCCAGTAAACCTCTTCGACCCCATTGCCTATGGCTCTCATTAACCCATCGTTCCTCCAACAGCTGTTATATCAACCCTAACTGCCGCCTTTTTAGTTTTATAAACCTTCACCTCTCTCTTCCCTGATGCTTTCTATCTCCTTGTATCCCAGCAACCTTTTACTTCCTCAGTGTAGCTTCAACTAGAAAGTGATCCTGAATAGTATCTGTGGCCCTCTATAACATTACATCCTGAAGTCTACTCATACATCCTTTCTTATCTACCCATACATAACAAACAAACTACTGTCATTTCGCCCTCCATCATACTAGTATACATATTTACCTCTTTTTCTAAAATATGTATTACCTATAACTAAACCTCTTTCATACAAAGTTCAATCAAAGGCTCCCATTATCAGTTACACCTGGCACCCCAACTTTACCTACCACACCCTCTCTAAAAGTTTCTTCCTACGATAGCATTCAAGGTCCCCTACCACAATTACTCTCTCACTTGGTTCAAAGGTCCTATACATTCGCTAACATCTCCAAAATCTCTCTCTCTCCGCTGCAATTCCTCTCTTCACCAGTGCATACACGCCTTTATTAATGACCCACTTCTCGCACCAACCTTTCCTGTTAATCCACATAATCCTTGGAATTTACACATTCATATTCTCTTTTTCTCCTCCCATAACTGAACATTGTAACATTACCTTCTTATCTACCCCTTCCCTTGCTCTAACTCTATATATTATATATATAATATATATATAATAGATATATATATATATCTATATATATATTAATATATAATAATATATATAATAATATTTATATATATATAATATGTGGAAGAAAATTTCACCAGGGAGGGGGGGTGTCAGCCCCTTTTTCAGCCCCTTTCAGCCTCTTTTCAGCCCCTGAGAGGCCCAGCCCTCTCAGAAGGGCAAGCATCTTGTTTTTACTGCTACAGCGAGTAGTTGATCAGATGCAGTACCAGTAAGCGACGTGGCTCGACGCTCCTGCGTTCCTAGTTGCAAAGTGTGGCTTAATAAAAGACAGTTCATCTCTACCTTAGCAGGACAATTAAGGAAAATCTGCTCTCCCACCCCCCCACATCCATTATCATGGTTAAGATAGTGTCTATTGTTTGTCTATGCTTAAGACAGCAAGAATCAAAGATTCTGCTTTGCTTGATCGAGGAAGTGCAACGAAGCAAAAATTACTAGGTCAGCTTTTCCTTTGTGCGGGCAGTAACGGAGTGGGGTGCTGGGCGTCCTTCAGATTACTTTGACTCTATTGAGAGTGACACTGGACCCAGATAACCAACAAGAACATCCGTGCGTTAAGGTGGAAACATAGAGGATACTCATGAAACACAATAAAACGCTTAAGAGAAGTGTGATCAGCTTCTTTTAGGTGATAAGATTGTGAACAATAGAAGCCAAATCTTGTAGGAACATAGTGTACTAGTGTGCGTATTCCTAACTATGGAAGGATGTAGACATCCAAGGACACTTCACTTCTACAGTCACCGATACCTGTCGAAGGGTGAAGAACACCATACTCATGCTACAAGAGCAAGGTAGGTTTACAATTTTCTTGAAGTATGGGGACTGCACAGCTCTTGAGGGTCGCAAGGATTTGTAATCAACCATGGCCGGCAGTTAGGTGCGGACTTTGGAGTCCACACAAGTAAGTTTTTTGTCAGCCATCAGTGAATGAAAATAATGCTGACATAACACCCCCTAGGGGTAATATTATTTTTACATAAATGACTATTCCTGCCCATTGAAGATGAACATGACAACAATTCAAGACCCGTCTGCAGGGGTGGCTGTGTCGATGATTTGCACGTCCCTTTCAACAGCTAAGTGTTTCCCTATATTTAAATTTACAAAAAATTGTTAAGCTTAGCTGGTAATCCCAAATTTCCCCCTTAACATTTTGGTCGTGCTCGAACCGGAATAAAGGCCACACGGTGAGGTCCAAATATGTTTGTACTACAGAGTACAAAATAACCTACGAGCTATGGTCCCTTTGAAAAAAGCTGTAAAACTAGTTTTACAATAAAATCAGTATAAAATGAGTCTCTCCAGACTCAATCACAGAGAATGGGCACTAAAGAAAATGGGCGCTCACCCAGCGTTCACCCACAAAAAAACAGGAGCTTGGTGACTCACCAACAAGAAAACCGGGATGGCACCCGGCAATCCACTGCTCCATCTCGAAAATCGCGGACTAAGACTCAAACAACCCAACTGTTGTTTCGGTTTTTTGTCTGAGTGTATAGACACATAGTGTTTATAATGTTATCCGGCTCTCAGATATAACTAAGAAACATTCTCTAAGTAACGAGACAAGATTGTGTTAAAGTTTGTTTCTTATAAGTATACCTTTTAAAATAAGACTTATCTAATAAAGTGTAAGCATTAAATACAGTATTAAGAGTGACATTTATATATTGTATAGTAAATTATTCACGTGAGCTTTACAGTTAATACAAAGACATTTATAGTGAATAGTGAATGAAGTGTAAAACATTCCGTTATTACGTGATTAATCATCGTGGACAGGCTGACTCAGCAAACCTCAAGCATAAACACCAGCCATATGTACTGTGTACCCTTCATTGTCATTGACCCTGAGGTTAAGCCATAGTTTTTCGTCATAGTGTCTGACTCGATTATTGCTGACTTAAGCCTAACAAAAACTCAGCTGTTTATAGCATACAGTGTTTTTTAAACACTCTAAGTGTGGTGCTATAATTTGAGATATACCATTAAATTGGCTTGTTTGAAAACTCAGTTATTCAGCTTTTACAGACTAAGATTAGACAATTAGAAAATCTAAAATCAGTCGTATAGGATTACCTCAAGGATACAAAACATTGATATTGATGATCTATGAGGTCAAATTTAAATTACTTACACAACGTCTGAAAATAATTAATTCTGACTAACACATTATTGCAAATAAATTCTGAATCAGACCCTCTGAGGATGAAATTAAAAATGTTATTGGAATCATTTAGAGAATCAACAATTAAGGTGGACAGGCGTACGCTATCAGCCGCCAAACTCAGATCCACAGAGACCTACTGTAACAAGGGTCCAAACACCTGTTACACTGTAACACAACCACAAGTGTACCATTACCAAGCTAACGATACCTTGTTTTAACCTATTTTCAAAGGTCATAATTATTAGAATTCATTAGTGGTTTTTCAATCCATAGTAAATTCACGACTGACAAAATTGCGATGTGCAAATTCATTATCTTAAATTCTTGTGAAAGAGAACCCTATAACTGATTAAGTCATTTCCGTGGTTAAAGGCACTTGTCCTTAGCAGACAATTACTCTGATGCGAGACAAGGCCAAGTTAACACGCAGACTTAATACAAGCGTGAAGCCATCCAAACATAGTTTTCCAGAACCTTTTTTTAACACGTATTTAGAATCACATTAGACAATAGTCTCAGACTCTAGGTGCTAAATATGTCCTAAGCAATGTGATTGTTTTATCAGTGGTATTGGTACAGGATAAGTTGTCACCACAAACTATTGAAAACGCTAAATATTATGTTCAATAAACGCTATTTATTTGTGAAGAATTTAGCAATGGTTTACAAACAATTATTCATGCAAGAAGCAACGAGACAAGAGAAAAATCCCAAATCCAGTGGATAAACACCTTCAACATCAGCATAAAAAGAGTATACCTACTCCTACTAAACCTCGGCATGGGGAAAACCCCAATAGGCATTTATCAATGCCAAGAGAATACAACAGACCTACACAAACTGTCCATCGAAACCTTCACCAAATAGTGATACTTTGTGCTGAACACATTGGCACAGTATTAGTAGTCCAATACACATCAAATGAGGCACGTAAACAACGTGTTCTCGCTCGAAAGTGCATCCAGTGGTTTGAGGTGAACACAAGGGAGGAAATGCTCACTGACTAAGTGAAAATTAAATCAAGGGTACATCATACAGCATTATGCCCAAATACTTTTGCTGACAAACAGACACATCCACAGAATCAGGAAGTCAACAAACAACAGCATTACAAGTGAGATGCTAAATGTTTAAAGGCAACTGCTCCTCCCGATAGCTCGAGTTGAGTTATGTAATTAATTACACATATCCAATGTGCTAACACTATATATATCAAGTATCAGCAAAGGTCCTTCATAAGAAGAACAGTATCGCAGAAACTGTATAAAAACCCTATGCCACAGTAACAGTTTAAATAAGCTGGTTTTTTCACAATATCTGTAAACATACATAATGACCTAGCCAAAAACACAGTTTGTCTAGGAAACAGAAAAAGACGTTAGAAGCTGTGGTGTAGGAATGATATTGCTAAGTCTGTGCAGATCCATGATTAAAAGACACAGATGCGAGCACTGAAAGCAGCTAAGGTCACAGTAAGCCTGTCCCTGACGTACAGACGGACACTATTAGTCCAATTGAATTAATCATTGGAGGTGGGGGGGATTATATCACGTTATTTGCAAAATATAGTACGTAAACATGAAGTTCACTTGTTGAAAACAGCAGGAGGCCACAAAGATATGAGGTCCCATTCCTATCTCAAAGAGGGAAAGAAGCGATATTGATTCAGTGGGAAAAATTTCGAGATATACAAGAATAACCGCTGACATGTACCACAGCAAAAATATATCAATACTGAAAAATGAATGAACCAGATTATAAATTGTGGGATTTAAAGATCGATAGTATTAGATGAAAAAATAAACCAAGCCCACAAAGTCTCAGACTTATAGCCAATATTTGGACACTGCAAATATAAGACTGACAGTAATGGATAGGGCCACCAAGGAAATAAATCCACCCATCTGCCAGCAATTTATCCGAATGGTTATCGAGGACAAATGCAAGCACACAAATACATGAGCTCAGGAAGAATCCAGAGCTTACTGATGTCTATGGATAATATCATACAAGAACAATGGACAATAAAAATTCATTGAGGAAGTAGTCGAAGATAAGTTGAAGACAGAAGCCATTATCTTCCACACCATTGGAGTCAGAAAAGAATCTGAAACCACACCACTACTTTGTATATAATTGCAGCGGAACGAGCAAAAAAAGATGTAGCAAGTCATAATGACTGTCAGGATGACCGGACCCTCACTAACTGAGAAGCTTGGAGAGTGCTTAGAAATGACACGAACCCAATAATGCCTACACGGCTGATGTTTCCAAATTTACTTAAGATTCGGACTACAAAGAAATAGAGGATTTATACACGATTCTTGTGGCCTGAAATGCCACTGATCCCAAAGTCCGTGAAAACTTAACGTTTCAAACAGTATTATTTGGTGCAACATCCTCCCAATCTTACAAGATGCATTACTCTAAATTCACAGTTTGAAGAAATCTGAAAGTCCCATCAAAGAAATCTAAAGAAAAGTTTCTATGTGGACAATCTTGAGTACTGTAAATAAAGAGGTCGATATGAAATCCAACTACAGAGAAGCTAACACGAGATGAAAGAAGCAAATATGCCTACTAAAGATGTGGAATACAAATTCAAAGCAATTAAGGGAACTTATCAAAGATTACCCTGAATCTGAAATTCCCTGATTTGCAACACTAAGCTGGGTAACAAGTACTTAATTGGAACACACAGGAAATACTTTGAGTCTCAAAAGGATAAAACAATAAATCAGGCAGTACACTCACAAAACGAAAGTTTAGTGAGTGTAACTCGTCCTCACCAAATAACCATAAAGGGTAAAAAAACTTAGCAAGATTGCATGGAAGCTCAAAAATTGGATGGGATAGAGAACTTTCCCTCTAGAAAATGAGTCAAGCATGGGATGAAATATCCAAGGAGTTTAAACAACCTTCATCAAAAAAATTTTCCAGAAAGAAGTCAAGAGGGAAACATATTACACATTCCATGTGTTCTGTGATGCGTCAACCAAGGTTATGCGCTGATAGCTTACATGAGTAATGCTAAGGAAGTACACTATTACATCAAAGGCCAGGGTTACCACCCTTGAAGGTCGAACATAACCACAATTGGAACTGACGCACTCTATGTAGGTTAAGACAAAATTAGCTGTCTCTCTCAGCAAAGTACTTGATACATCTCACTATTGAAAAAACCGGTGATCTGGAGTGATAATAGAAGCAGTTTATCCATGGTCTACGAAATAATAAGATAAGTTGGTCTATGTACCGAACAGAGTAGTAGTAAAATAACAGAGATCAGAGAGATTATCTCTTTCTCCACATCTCTATTCCAAGAGAAACCAGCTGACAATATTGTCACGGTGGAGTCCCACCAGAAATTTGTGGATAATAAATTAATGGCTCCACGGACCGAACTGGCTTCTCTTAATGAAAATTAACTGCCTCAGCAAAAGCTCACATTAATCCATAAGAAACAGCATGCATACCACAGCAGAATAAGTTGTGTAAAACTGCAGACACAACAGAAACTCCTTGATGGATCAAAAATACTCATCTTTGAGGTAATCTCTTAAGAGTTACAGCTCTTGTTTTTAATTCATTAAAGGAATAAAACCTGATACTAAGTTGTCTTGAACCCATTAAATACTGGTGAGAACTAATACAGAAAGTTGTTTTCTCTACAGAATATATATTTCTGAAAACACCATATAAATCCCCAAAGAAACCTGTCTGATTATTCTTAAGGACTTTATCTCGACTCAGAAAAGATCAAATTCCAAAAGAGAATTAACACCAATACTGATTTTGCTGATGATACTGTGGCATAGGGAGATTCTAAGGAAAATTGTCAAAGGTTAGTGGATATGAGTTTGGGAATGTGTGTAAAGGTAAAATGTATTAAAGTGAACATAGAAAAGGTAAGTATGAGGGTAATCAAAATCCGATTTTATAGAAAGAAAATTGGATATCTAATTGGGGAGGAGGAAGTAAATGGAAGAAGTGAATGTTTTCAGATACTTGGAAGAACGTGTCGGCGGATGGATTTAAGAAGGATAGATTAATCAAGAATTGATGAGAACAAAGGTAGAGCTGGTGCATTGAGGTATATGTTGGTAGTCAAAACGTTATCTATGGGGCAACGAAGCGAATGAATGAAGTATAGTAGTACCAACACTTCTTATATTGGGTGTGAAGCTTGGTGGTAAATGCAAGCAGCGAGGGACGGTTGGAGCAGTGGAGATGTCCCTGTCTAGGCCTTGTGTGGGTGTAAATATCCAGAAAATTCGGAGTGTGGAAATTAGGAAAAGGTGTGAGTTAATAAACAGTATAAGTCAGAGGGCAGAAAAGAGGGTGATGAGGTGGTTTGTCAGTTAGAGAGAATGGATCAAAGTGAATGCATGGAAAGCATATACATCCGATAGGGAAAGAAGGTGAGTAGGGGTTCGTCCTTGAAAGGATGGAAAGACAGGGGGTAAAGGAGTTATATGGGCAAGGGGACTTAGGTCTTCCAGCAAGCCGTACATGAGCGTGTTAGATAGGAGTGAATGGAGACGAATGATACTTAGGCGACATGACGATCTGTTGAGAGTGAAGACAGGGTAATAATTTAGAGAACGGGATTCAGGAACCGTTTATTTACATATAGTCGGGGAACTTGAGTACCTGGAAATGGGAAGTAACAATGCCTGCACTTATAAAGGAGGGTTTAGGGATCTTGGCAGTTTGGAGAGATTATGTTGTGTATCTTTAAACGTAACTGCTGATAAACTTGTTGTATTCTGAGCACCTCTGCAAAAGCAAGTGATAATGTGTGAGTGTGGTGAAAGTGTTGAATGAATGAGAAAGTATTTCATTTGGGGATTTTCATTCTTTTTTGTTTTGGGTCACTCCTCCTCTGTGGGAGTCGGCCGACTTTAAAAAAAAAAAAACAAAAAAATATTCATATATATATAAATTAAGTATATATATATATTTATATATATATAGATATTATATATCTAACTAATATATATATATACCTATATATACTAAATATATAATATATTATAAATAAATTATATATATATATATATATATATATATCTATATATAAATTGTATAAATATATAATATAAATATATATATATATATATATAAATTATATAAGTATAATAATATATATAGATATATATATATAAATATATATAGTATCTAATAAATATATCTATATATAAACATATGCAAAACAACCACCTGAAAGAATAGAGAAATTCCAAGCGCTTTCGTGACTACTCACATTATCAAGAACTAATTCCTTTGATAATTGAGTAGTCACGAAAGCGCTTGGAATTCTCTATTCTTTCAGAGTTGGTTGTTTTTACATATTTGAAATCAACTGTTTACTGTGAACTTATTGCCATATATATATATAAATATATTAATAAAAATAGATATATAAATAAAAATATTATAATATATATAAATAAATACATATTATAATATATATCTATATTAAATATAATCTAGTATATATGTAAAATAAATATATATATATGTAAATAAATATATATACGTAAATATATATATATATATAATATAATATATAAAGTATATGAAAATATATATATAATATAAGTCGTGCCGTATATGTAAAACCTGGTCCCAAATAGCAAGAACTCATTTAAAATTAAGTCCTTTCTAAAATTTTCACTTATACTTTTAAAATATATATACATATATTAAAAATATCAAAACAACCCACTGTGAAAGGAGTAGTGAATTCCAACGCACTCGTGACTACTCACATTGTCCAAGAACTATGAAAAGTAATACAGTCTTTTTAAACTGCAGCTTAACACCCCTCCTTCAGAGTGCAGGCACTGTATTTCCCCATCTCCGGACCCCGCCCCGGCCGCCGGTTCCTGAACCCCTTCTAAAGTTACTTTGCTCACACTCCAACAGCACGTCAAGTTTTAAAAACCATTTGTCTCCATTCACTCCTATCAAACACGTTCACGCATGCCTGCTGGAAGTCCAAGCCCCTCTCACACAAAACCTCCTTTACCCCCTCCCTCCAACCTTTCCTAGGCCGACCCCTACCCCGCCTTCCTTCCACTACAGACTGATACACTCTTGAAGTTATTCTGTTTCGCTCCATTCTCTCCACATGTCCGAACCACCTCAACAACCCTTCCTCAGCCCTCTGGACAACAGTTTTGGTAATCCCGCTCCTCCTCCTAACTTCCAAACTACGAATTCTCTGCATAATATTCACAGCACACATTGCTCTCAGACATGACATCTCCACTGCCTCCAGCCTTCTCCTCGCTGCAACATTCATCACCCATGCTTCACACCCATATAAGAGCGTTGGTAAAACTATACTCTCATACATTCCCCTCTTTGCCTCCAAGGACAAAGTTCTTTGTCTCCAGAGACTCCTAAGTGCACCACTCACCCTTTTCCCCACATCAATTCTATGATTCACCTCATCTTTCATAGACCCATCCGCTGACACGTCCACTCCCAAATATCTGAATACATTCACCTCCTCCATACTCTCTCCCTCCAATCTGATATTCAATCTTTCATCACCTAATCTTTTTGTTATCCTCATAACCTTACTCTTTCCTGTATTCACTTTCAATTTTCTTCTTTTGCACACCCTACCAAATTCATCCACCAATCTCTGCAACTTCTCTTCAGAATCTCCCAAGAGCACAGTGTCCATCAGCAAAGAGCAACTGTGACAACTCCCACTTTATGTGTGATTCTTTATCTTTTAACTCCACACCTCTTGCCAAGACCCTCGCATTTACTTCTCTTACAACCCCATCTATAAATATATTAAACAACCAGTGTGACATCACACATCCTTGTCTAAGGCCTACTTTTACTGGGAAATAATTTCCCTCTTTCCTACATACTCTAACTTGAGCCTCACTATCCTCATAAAAACTCTTCACTGCTTTCAGTAACCTACCTCCTACACCATACACCTGCAACATCTGCCACATTGCCCCCCTATCTACCCTGTCATACGCCTTTTCCAAATCCATAAATGCCACAAAGACCTCTTTAGCCTTATCTAAATACTGTTCACTTATATGTTTCACTGTAAAACACCTGGTCCACACACCCCCTACCTTTCCTAAAGCCTCTTTGTTCATCTGCTATCCTATTCTCCGTCTTACTCTTAATTCTTTCAATAATAACTCTACCATACACTTTGCCAGGTATACTTAACAGACTTATCCCCCTATAATTTTTGCACTCTCTTTTATCCCCTTTGCCTTTATACAAAGGAACTATGCATGCTCTCTGCCAATCCCTAGGTACCTTACCCTCTTCCATTCATTTATTAAATAATTGCACCAACCACTCCAAAACTATATCGCCACCTGCTTTTAACATTTCTATCTTTATCCCATCAATCCCAGCTGCCTTACCCCCTTTCATTTTACCTACTGCCTCACGAACTTCCCCCATACTCACAACTGGCTCTTCCTCACTCCTACAAGATGTTGTTCCTCCTTGCCCTATACACGAAATCACAGCTTCCCTATCTTCATCAATATTTAACAACTCCTCAAAATATTCCCTCCATCTTCCCAATACCTCTAACTCTCCATTTAATAACTCTCCTCTCCTAATTTTAACTGACAAATCCATTTGTTCTCTAGGCTTACTTAACTCGTTAATCTCACTCCAAAACTTTTTCTTATTTTCAACAAAATTTGTTGATAACATCTTACCCACTCTCTCATTGCTCTCTTTTTACATTGCTTCACCCACTCTATTAACCTCTCTCTTTTTCTCCATATACCTTCCCTCCTTGCATCACTTCTACTTTGTAAAAACTTCTCATATACTAACTTTTTCTCCCTTACTACTCTCTTTACATCATCATTCCACCAATCGCTGCTCTTCCCTCCCGCACCCACTTTCCTGTAACCACAAACTTCTGCTGAACACTCTAACACTACATTTTTAAACCTACCCCATACCTCTTCGACCCCATTGCCTATGCTCTCATTAGCCCATCTATCCTTCAATAGCTGTTTATATCTTACCCTAACTGCCTCCTCTTTTAGTTTATGAACCTTCACCTCTCTCTTCCCTGATGCTTCTATTCTCCTTGTATCCCATCTACCTTTTATTCTCAGTGTAGCTACAACTAGAAAGTGATCTGATATATCTGTGGCCCCTCTATAAACATGTACATCCTGAAGTCTACTCAACAGTCTTTTATCTACCAATACATAATCCAACAAACTACTGTCATTTCGCCCTACATCATATCTTGTATACTTATTTATCCTCTTTTTCTTAAAATATGTATTACCTAAACTAAAACCCCTTTCTATACAAAGTTCAATCAAAGGGCTCCCATTATCATTTAACACCTGGCACCCCCAAACTTACCTACCACACCCTCTCTAAAAGTTTCTCCTACTTTAGCATTCAGGTCCCCTACCACAATTTCTCTCTCACTTGGTTCAAAGGATCCTATACATTCACTTAACATCTCCCAAAATCTCTCTCTCTTCTCTGCATTCCTCTCTTTCTCCAGGTGCATACACGCTTATTATGACCCACTTCTCGCATCCAACCTTTACTTTAATCCACATAATTCTTGAATTTTCACATTCATATTCTCTTTTCTCCTTCCATAACTGATCCATTCAACATTACTGCTACCCCCTTCCTTGCTCTTAACTCTCTCAGATACTCCAGATTTATCCCATTTTTTTCCCCCCACTGAAACTCCCCTACCCCTTCAGCTTTGTTTCACTTAGGCCAGGGCATCCAACTCTTTCCATTCATAAAAACGCAATCACTCTGTCCTTTTCATCTCACTACTCCACGCACATTCAAACATCCCATTTTATTATTTTTTTTTTTCTTTCCCTTTTTTTGTAAATG
>NW_026465206.1:0-14032 GCF_026875155.1 Cherax quadricarinatus
TGAAGAACTGCACCTTATGCAACATATGGGAATCTTTATTGAAGGAACGTTTCGCCACACAGTGGCTTCGTCAGTCCAATACAAAGCGTTGAAGAAGTCTTTGTACCAAGATCCCATGATGTTGGAGTGTCTGACAGATGTGATGAATGTTGCATAAGTGTCTCAATTCTTCAACTTGTCGGTTTTCAAAACCATTCATCACATCTGTCAGACACTGCAACATCATGGGATCTTGGTACAAAGACTTCTTCAATGCTTGTCCAACTTTTGGACGACGACCTACTTACACTAGTGGAAGGTCCCACTGTGATCCCGCCTCCTCCTGCTTCGACTTACCTGACTGCAGTATATAAGCCACCTCTCTGGCCCTATGCTGTACTTCCTACAAGATTGATGGACTAAACACATCGATTCCAGGCTGAGGGACTGATTACCTCAATCTCCTCTCCTTACCCATTTCTACCTTGTACTGGACTAATGAAGCTACTGTGTGGCGCAACGTTTCTTCAATAAAGATTTCCATATGTTGCGTAGATGTGTGTGGGCGGGGGATTGCAACCTTCAATATAGTTTGCTACGGTATGAAAGCAAGCAGCACGTGGGCCTGTTTCATGGAATTCGGCATTTGTAAAGAAATAAAAAATAGCTCGAGCATTCAGTATTCTTTGGAGGAAGAGGCCCTAAAAGTGCAGTCGCAACCCCTCGGTAGAAGATAAAGAAAAATCACTATCAGATATCAACAGTCTTCCAATTAACATATGAAAATAACATGATGTTCAGCAGTGACAATTTTCAGCGGCTTAGATACGGAAACAATAAAGAACTCGAAAGGAACACTAATAGACCATCTCAAAACATAAAACACGAAAAAGACTAAGGAATAACAATGTTATGTTACTTAAAGAACACAATCAAATGTAGGAAAGGCCAGAAAAATTACAGGGTAGACAGGAGGGCGGTTTCAGACCCCCAAAATTCCTGCATCCCCTCCCAATAATAATAATAATAATGCTCCAGAAGAAGTCTCCTAACCTCCTTCCCTCTCATTCCCAACCAAGCAACCACCCCCTAAACATCGCCCCCCTCCCCATCCCTTTTGATATACCTTTACCTTTCTATACCCCATATAGAAATTCTGGCCCAACCCCTGGTAGATAGACAACTTTTAAAATAGGATATAATGCCAATAATGGTACTTTCAAAGTTGTGCTCTCACAGCTCCGCTCATAGCAGGAGATATTAGACCTGGAAACGTTACAGGAATCTTTTACTGCCGGCATTAAACTACCGGGGACGCCTCAAGTACTCTATTACAATCATAACTAAGCGTTAAACCCACAAGGGTCATACAGCAGTACTCTAGAAAGCATACTCTGGATATACCTAATAAAATATACCTGGAAGATACTAGAGAGCCATGTTCCAAATTTACACACTACCCTTACAACTTACTGAAGTGAGAGAAGTGTAACATAGTGAAAAGCAAGGGCGTCTTAGGAAACATACGTGGCTCACGGCATTTCAACCCACTACCAACAGATATTTATTTATTTATTTATGCCTTTGCAAATAGTACATTGAGATTATGTATTTACAATAGTGAGTTGCAATGCAAAGACAGCCTCTATTATGCCTAGGCATTATGGGCCAACTTAACATTATTGGCTTACTGACTACTTAACACTAAGAATTATATCATAGTTGTACAGTAGAATAATAATTATATCATAGATGTACAGTAGAATATTAGAATATTAGAATCAGAAATATTGCAGGAACAAATTTAGAAGTCTTGAGGAGGAAACCGGATGTTACCTCCGCCAAGTGCCAGATCAACCAGGCTGTGACGAATATGTAGGTCAGTTGGCCTCCAACAGCCTAGTTGAACAGGCACATAAGGAAGTTTGGTCAAAGGCCGGGCGCTTTGGGTAGAAAAAACTCGAAATCGGTCACATGCACAAGTTGGGGTGTGTGGCCAGCCTTCAAGATGTTAGAGAGAGATAGAGAGAGTGTGTGTGTGTGTGTGTGTGTGTGTGTGTGTGTGTGTGTGTGTGTGTGTGTGTGTGTGTGTGTGTGTGTGTGTGTGTGTGTGTTACCATTTTGTCAAAGGCACTTGTCGATAAGACACTGCGCAGCATTCAGTATGGTTCTGCTAGTGTGAGAGCACCCACCTGGATGTGTCTGTGCGCAGCCTTCAGAATGGTCTGGTTGGATATCTTCTTATCATCCATGGATGGCAGCTGTCTGCGTAGCGTCTCAAAGCACTCCTTGAGGTGTGCCCGCCGGTTCTTCTCTAGCTTGTTGTGCACCTCCCGCGACGGCGTACTCCTGGAGAACACAGCCACTTACTACATCACACACCAGCCACACTACACTCTAAAAACATCATCATTCTCAAATTCATCTTCAACATTATTTCACATTTCACCATTGCCTGAATTCTGAGCCACAAGGTTTGGTTCATTACTTGGGGAATCATTGTGGAGTCATGTGGATGGATCTACCTTCTGACCCCTAGTGTCACTAGTGGGGCCACAATAATACCTATATAATTTTCAGTTAAGCCACATATTCCTCTTTAACCGCATAAGATACTAATATAAATAATTTGCAAGAGAGTGGGCAATTAACATTTTGCAATGAGATGTTAGAAAAGAAGCATATGTCTAAAATGATCAACCGATGCCCATCAAAACCAAAATTTTAACTAGTCTTGAGTATTGTGGTGAAAAGTTTAGCACTGTGCAAGAGCAAAACGTGAGGTACAATCAACTGAATGTCTGGTACAACAAACTGAAAATATGAAGTATAAGAAACTGAACATGTGAGGCCTAACAAAGTGAACATGTGAGGTGGCCTTAGGTTTACCCTGCGAGAACTGAAGAACATTTGAAAGCAATCACAGGTGTAATGTACAACTAAGTTAATACGTGGGATACAACAAGTGATAAAAGACAGGTGCAGCGAGCTTAAAGTATATGCTATGAAAACTGTGCAGCATGACTTTTAAAATGTATAACGTTTTATAATCAATAATTTTTAAACATGGTTCAGAAAAAGTTTAAAACACATGGTACAAGCAGTGTGGGAGGCATAGTTTAAGACGCACTGTACAATCGATTCAGTTTTTAGTGCAACAATTGTAGACCATATAGCATCATGTATAACAGGGACTGTAACAATATGCGTGGTGTCATGTATAACAAGATGTTAAAACATAGGTACACTAACGATCACTAATATCAGCAATAATTACCTAACAAAATCTGTGAAATGTGCCTTGAGAGAAGACAACCAAAATGCAGAGGTGTCTGACAAATGCGATCATGGAATGACCGCACACAAAATGAGGGCAACAGGCATTACAGGGAAGGTAGGCAGATGGATTTTCGGGCTCCTAACATAGAACACAAAAAGCACTAGTAAATAAAGCATAATCCAACACCAGCGAGGTAAAATGCTCAGTTCCAAAGGCACTGTCCTGGCACCTATGTTACTTCTTAACCTAGTAGCATAGATAAAAACACCCGTCACAGTTTTGTATCATTTGCAGATGACACTAAAATAAGCATGAAAGTCACTTCGGTAAAGACACCAAAAAATACAGGAAGACATATACAGGATTTACCGGTGGGCAGTGGAACAACATGATATTCAACGGTGATAAGTTCCAGCTGCTTAGGTATGGAAATAATGAACTCAAAAGGAACACTGTATCCAAAACTCAAGAGGATCGTCAAATAGAACTAAAGTAAACGTGAAAAACTTGGGGATAATTATGTCTGCTGACCTTTCTTTCAAAGAACATAATAAGACAAAGGTCACGACAGCCAAGAGGATAACAGGGTGGGTAATGAGAACCCTCAAAACAAAGAAAATATTACCAATGGTGACAGTTTTTAAATTACTCGTGCTCCTTCATTTCTAATATTGTCCAGTGATGACTCGCCCCATTCAGGGCAGGAGAAATATCAGAGCTGGAACAAATATAGAACCAATAAAGCATTTAAATTACTGGGAACAACCCAAAGTCTTAAATAATTACTCACTGGAGCGGAGGAGAGATAATATATGCCTGGAAGGTATATATTATTTTGTATGTTGAGGGGCCTTGTCCAAATCTGCACACTGCCATAACAACATACTATAGCGAGAAATATGGAAGTGAAAAGCAGGGATGCGGTGAGCACAATAAGGGAACACTGTAGCAAGATTCGTGATCCCAGATTAATCAACATCTTACCGGAACATACCAGAAACACTGCAGGGGCAAGTGTAGAAGTCTTCAAGAGGAAACTAACTGGACAAATATCTTCACCAGGTGCCAGATCAACCAGGCTGTGATGGATATGAGGCTGCGGGCCAGCAACAGCCTTGTTGACCAGGTAAGCACCAGACAAGCCTGGCCCATGACCGGGCTCCGGGAGTAGAAAAACTCTGGGAACTTATCAAAAGGCAAAGGGGAATTTAGGGGTACCACATGAGGAGTGCAATGTGAGATATTGTATAGATTAATAGGTATCATGTTGCTGCTAACATTGAAAAAGAGCAAGGGAAATGTTACTGGGCTTGAGATATATCAAGAGCTTTGGGCAGGTATAAGACATGAAGTGAATAACACTAACTAGGACAACAAAAACTCTTTCTTGAAGAGCTCGCCGGAAAGACGTGAAAAGTGGGAAAATGCAGTAGGTACAGATCACAGAGCTTAAGAACAAGAATGAGACGGAAATAGTGATGCAAGGTAACGAGCCACTTCTTGACGTACCTTTGATGTCAAAGGTACGACTCGTAAAGGCAACATAAACAAAAAATATAAAAAAAAAAAGAATGTTTTTGGAGAAAGATTCCTCACAATAAAACTGCAACTACGACAGGAAATGACGAACGCAATAAAATATACGAGTACTATGTCAGAGAAATGTACAAATACGGAATAAGACGTAAATACCCAAACAACAGAAAATCAGAAAATGTTCAATATGTTAGAAAAGACAGTGTCGTCTTGATAAATACTGACGGTATATTAACGCTGAGATGTGCACATCATCGCTACAGATCAAAAAAATTATGATCTAAGTAAAAAGAACACGCTATAAAATTATTTATCAAGCAAACAAATGCATGGTAAAAACAAAATAATGATTTAAGCAGAGACAGAAACCATCTAAATTAAGGAAAATGACAAACACTGAAAGAGAAGGAGTAAACACGAGCTATTTTTTTTCAGATGACAGAGTCAAGCCTACAACAACCCTGACGATACACATATATATACCATGTTACAATACCGGAAGCACTAACAAACCCAGTAACGAAAACATCTCAAATGGTAAATGTTCCGTACTTTCTGCTAACATTCTCGGTTAAAAACAGATAAACCTAAATGAAGTAATCAAACATACAAGCATGTTTGAGTAGGGAGATAGTGTGCAAAACTACACTGTGCCTCGGTGGGAGACGGCCGATTTTTTGGGAAAATAAATTAAATATATATATATATATATATATTTTAAAATATATATATATTTTATATAAAATATATATATATATACCAAAAGAGCCTTAGAAAACTTACCAACCTTATTATAACAAACGCAATTTAATTTAGCCTAATCCACAAAATATATTTTTAGATAAGTTTACAATAATTTAATAATAAACAAACACAATGAAATACATTTTTTCGTTAGGTTCAGAATGATTTTTTGCGAAATTAATTGCATATACAAATTTTCCCGCTTGCCTTATTCGGCAAGAAGAGCGTTTCTTTTTAAGCAAAAATAGCAAGTTTTACCTATTCGGCCGACAACCACACACACACCACACACCCCACAAAACCCCACACACACACACGCGCACACACACACGCAACCCCACACGCACAAAACACACGCACACACCACGCACACACACACGCACACACACCCGCACACACCAACCCCCGCACACACACACGACACAAAACCGCACACCACCCCGCACACACACGAAACAACCGGCGCACACACACACGCACACTGACACGCGCGCGACAACACACACACCAACAACACACACACACCACCCACACACGCACACACGCACGCACACACACACACACACAGGTATGCACCGATAAGGAGAGGTCTAGCGACAGTACGAAAACGACATAGCATCAAAAGTCAAGTCTGACCCGAAGCTGTTGTACAGCCACATTAGGAGGAAGACAACAGTCAAGGACCCAGGTAATCAGGCTGAGGAAAGAAGGTGGGGAGCTCACAAGAAACGGCCAAGAAGTATGTGAGGAGCTCAACATGAGATTTAACGAAGTATTTATAGTGGAGACAGAAAGGACTCTGGGACGAATCTTATTGTGGCTAGCTAGTCCAGTGGCTAACGCGACGGTCTGGAGTTTTGAGACTCTCTGATCGCGGGTTCTATCCCTGCCCGTGGTATGGTTTGTTTGCAATCGTGTCATTACGATTTCGTGAGTCATGTTAACGGCTTTGAGGGGACTTGAGCTAGAGTTCGTCACGGCCACGCTAGCTGGAGATTCGTCTGTAAAAACTTGCATTTGTGGTCACAGTGGTGCCTATGCTAACCTTCCTATGGTGTAGAAATATACCTAGTTGGACGAATCTTATTGCGGCTAGCTGGTCCAGTGGCTAACGCGACGGTCTGGAGTTTTGAGACTCTCTGATCGCGGGTTCTATTCCCACCCGTGGTATGGTATGACTCTGGGAAGTCAGAACAGAGGGGTACACCAACAAGGGATATGCCAACAAGTGCTGGATGAAATACACACAACCGAAGAGGAGGTGAAGAAGCTGCTAAGTGACCTTGATACCTCAAAAGCGGTGGGACCGGACATCTCTCCGTGGGTGCTTAGAAAGGGAGGAGAGATGCTGCGTGTGGCACTTACAACACTTTTCAACACATCCATTGAAACGGAGCAACTACCTGAGGCATGGAAGACGGCAAATGTAGCCCCCATTTTAAAGAATTGAGACAGAAACGAGGCACTAAACTAGATCAGTGTCACTGACGTGTATAGTATGCAAAGTCATGGAGAAGATTATCAGGAGGAGAGTGGTGGGGCACCTAGAAAGGAATAAGCTCATGAACGACAACCAGCACAGATTCAGGGAAGAAAAATCCTGTGTCACAAGCCTACTGGAGTTTTATGACAAGGTAACGGAAGTAAGACACGAGAGAGAGAGGGGTGGGTAGATTGCATTTTCTTGGACTGCAAGAAGGCCTTCGACACAGTTCCTCATAAGAGATTAGTGCAAAAGCTAGAGGATCAGGCACGTATAACAGGAAGGGCACTGCAATGGATCAGAGAATACCTGACAGGTAGGCAACAATGAGTCATGGTACGTAACGAAGTATCAGAGTGGGCGCCTGTGACGAGCGGGGTTCCACAGGGGTCAGTCCTAGGACCAGTACTATTCTTGGTGTATGTGAATGACATGACGGAAGGGATAGACTCAAAAGTGTCCCTGTTTGCAGATGATGTGAAGTTAATGAAGAGAATTAAATCGGATGAGGATCAGGCAGGACTACAAAGAGACCTGGACAAGCTGGAAGCTTGATCCAGCAACTGGCCCCTCGAATTTAACCTCGGAGAAGGGCAAAGAAGACCGCAGAGTATAGGCTAAGTGGCCAAAGACTCCAAACCTCACTCAAGTTAAAGGATCTTGGGGCGAGTATAATACCGAGCACATCTCTTGAGGCGCACATCAACCAGATAACTGCTGCAGCATATGGGCGCCTGGCAAACCTGAGAATAGCGTTCCGATACCTCAGTAAGGAATCGTTCAAGACTGTACACTGTATACATCAGGCCCATACTGGAGTATGCAGCACCAGTTTGGAACCCACACTTGGTCAAGCAAGTCAAGAAATTAGAGAAAGTGCAAAGGTTTGCAACAAGGCTAGTTCCAGAGCAAAGGACAATGTCCTACGAAGAAAGGTTAAGGGAAATCGGCCGACGACACTGGAGGACAGAAGGGTTAGGGGAAACATGATAACGACATACAAAATACTGCGAGGAATTGACAAGGTGGACAGAGACAGGATGTTCCAGAGAGGGGAAACAGAAACAAGGGGTCACAATTGGAAGTTGAAGACTCAGGCGAGTCAAAGGGATGTTAGGAAGTATTTCTTTAGTTACAGAGTTGTCAGGAAGTGGAATAGTCTGGCAAGTGATGTAGTGGAGACAGGAACCATACATAGTCTAGAAAATATGGAGAACTTGCCCATCATTATATGTTTCTTCTCCACTATAGGACAAAACCTTGCCAATAAAATCCCAAGCTCAGATACCCCACCAAATGACTACCTCACGGGCAACTACCCGAACACACTGTTCCTAGCTCCGACTAACCCATACGAAGTCTCCCTTATTATCAACGCACTAAAAAACAAGGCAGGAGATTTAAATACCTTACCACCCCTTATATACAAAAAAGTGTCACAAGTGCTATCACCAATCATTGCAACACTCTTTAACAAATCCATTGAATCCTCCACCTTCCCTACAGTACTCAAAATAGCAAGGGTCACCCCCATCCACAAAAGGGGGAGACCAAACAGAGTTGAATAACTAAAAGCCAATATCCAACTTACACCCTCTCTCAAAAATCTTCGAAAAATTAATTCATAAACGAATCTACTCCTACCTTATCTCCCAAAACATACTCAACCCCTGCCAATTTGGATTCAGGCCTAATAAAACTACTAATGATGCTATTATTCACATGCTAGAACATATATACACTGCAATAGAGAAAAAAGAAGTCCACTGGGGATCTTCATTGACTTACGTAAAGCTTTTGATACAGTTGACCATGACTTGCTCCACGTAAAATTGTCACACTATGGTATAAGAGGGCACTCCCTCAACTACCTCAAGTCTTACCTCAGCAACAGAAGCCAATATGTGTACGCAAATGGGGCAAACTCTTCTGCACAACCAATTACAGTTGGTGTCCCACAGGGAAGTGTCCTTGGCCCCCTTCTCTTTCTCCTATACATAAATGACCTTCCAAATGCTTCGCAATTACTCAAACCCACACTATTTGCAGATGACACTACATACGTCTTCTCTCACCCGAGCCCAGTCACGCTAGCCAATACTGTAAATACCGAATTACAGAAAATATCTACCTGGATGAGGACTAACAAACTTACACTAAACATTGACAAAACCTACTTCATTCAGTTTGGTAACAGAGCTACAGATGTCCCTCTTAACATAATGATAAATGGATCACCTATCCAAAACTAACAGAGGGAAAATTCTTAGGAATCCACCTTGATAATAGACTCAAATTTCATACACATATACATCAAATTTCTAAGAAAATTTCCAAGACTGTAGGCATACTATCGAAGATTACGGTACTATGTTCCACAGTCAGCCCTCCTGGCCCTATATCACTCTCTTATTTACCCCTATCTCACCTATGGAATTTGTGCATGGGGCTCAACAACAATTAACCATCTCAGACCACTAATTACCCAACAAAAGGCTGCAGTTAGAATGATAACAAATTCTCACTACAGGCAGCACACTCCACCAATATTCAATACACTAAACCTACTCACCATACAAAACATCCATACTTATTACTGCACCTATTACATACATAGAACACTTAACTCTGATATTAATCCTCCCCT
Organism: Cherax quadricarinatus; assembly: GCF_026875155.1. Lineage (NCBI taxonomy): Eukaryota > Metazoa > Arthropoda > Malacostraca > Decapoda > Parastacidae > Cherax > Cherax quadricarinatus. The sequence goes on from NW_026465206.1 coordinate 9,670, forward strand.
CAAACATCTCCTTGCCAACCTCAACAGAACACATGACCATAACACAAGGCACAGATCACTCTTTGATGTTCCTCGTGTCCATCTCACACTATGCAAAAACTCAATGCACATAAAGGCCCTAAAATCTGGAATTCATTACCTGTAAATATAAAAGAAACACAACCTGTTTATAAATTCAAGTCTCTTCTCAAAGATTACTTACTCACCCAAAACCAAATAAATACTGAATAACTGAACATTATAAATTGTATATCTTAAATGTTTCTCACAATTATATCACATAAAAAGTTAAACCTAAAACCCAATCTAACTTTATTATTTTTTAAATACACTACCTAACAGAATCACTCCTAAACTGAATGCAACCATATGACCTGTCTGTTGTAATACTCACTTGTGCTTTATAGTTATCTGTTTACATTAATGTTTTATCACTGATTTCATCATTGCTTAGTAGCAGCGCTGTATAGTCCTTGTGGCTTAGCGCTTCTTTTTGATTATAATAATAATAATAATCATTGCTTAGTTAATCTTAAGTTAATTTTAAGCCAGCCCGTAATGCTATGCATAGTATAAGTGGCTTTGGCATACTGCCCTTATCTGTATTTTTTTTGTACCTCTGTATGTGTGCACAAATTGGAAATAAATAAATAAATAAATAAATAGGCTCAGAGACCCTTGGCTCATGGGGAAAGAGTGCATCTAAATTCCTTAAGGAGCTGGGAAAAAGACTCATCAGGGTAACTAGGGATCCCAGGGCAGCTAGTTTTCTGTTCCAGCGGCTCAGTGCGGCTGTTCAAAGGGGTAATGCTTGCTGTATTTTGGGCACACGCCCCAGCTCTGAGGAGCTGGATGAGATTTTCGCCTTATAATCGGTGATACACACGTAACAACATGTACCTTATATGCCACCTTTATATCAACAATGTATCTCTTAAATCTTCTGTACCATATTATGTAATAAAATATTCCTATTGGTAAAAAAATATATATACTAAAAGATGGGGTGGTAGGGGAAGTGGAATATTCAAACGGCTTCAGGAAGAAATCCAAATATTTCTTCCTTGAAGCCTTTTTATCCACTTCTCCGAGGCTATGGGTCCCACAATTTACACCAGAGGTATATTTATATATATATAATATATATATATATATTTTATATATATAATTTATATATATATATATATAATATATATACACACACACACATGTATATATTATTTTTTATTTTGCTGAGTGCCTTTTTCAAGAAAATCAGAAAGGCTCACACGGCAAGCCATAAATGCAACAAATGAAGAACACTAAAGTTTATATCAAAGAGTGACAGTATAATCATAAGGATCATAAGGTTTGGAAAAGAGATGTGCTTTCAACCGAGTCTTGAATCTTGATAGACACTGACAACCACATCTAGGAGCTACATAAGATAGACACTTTATTTCAGCGAATTTCTCCCCAACAGCACGAGGCATAATTGGTGTAAAAGGGTTGACAGCAACTCGCAGAAACATTGCCAAGCCCAGTGTAAAAGACACAAACATATCACCAAAATACTTGGGTACATCAAACTTAATAGTGTTACATGTTAATAAAAAGGGTCAGAATTCAATGCTTGCCTTAATAGGGGACCAATGCAGCTCATGCAAGTGCCCATAGAAGTAGGGACTAGTAGTAACCCTAGTCGGGAGCAAAAATACCAGTCTAGATGCACGATTCAGACCAGACTGAAGTCTTTTTTTTAGCAAGTAGTTAAGTAAACCCACAAACGATTGCAACAATCAATACGAGAGGCAACACGGGCGAAGATAAGACGTCAAAATATTGACTGCATACTGATTACGAATATGAAACTAGCAAGATTTAACAATTTGGTTGACGTGTTCAACAAATGACAATGAAGAATCCAGGCAGACACTTAGATCTCTTACTGATCCCACTACCTGCAATGCAACAGTACCAAAATCATCTGTATGTTCCTGAGATTTCCCTTAACAATCAAAACCTATTTGCCATCTATGGCCGAATAGTTTGCAGAAGATGCAAACATATAACAGAAGTGCTGTTTGTAAAAATAATCTTATTGTAAGATTCGTGACAGTGTGTTAGGTCTGCTACATGCAAGAATCGCAGTTCAAGTCCCCGTCCACTGAAGCATACAGGTGAACAATATTTAGATAAAGGTAAAGAACTTTTTGTTACGCATATGAATTTAGAAAAAGCATACAACTCAATGTGGACAGGGAGGATCAGCTTAAGGTATGTAGGAGAAAGATTATTTTCCAGTAAAAGCTGGCCTTAGAGAAAGAGGTGTGATGTCACCATTGTTGCCTAACATATTTATGGACGAGGTCGTAAAAGAAGTGAATGTTAGGGTGTTGGCAAGAGATGTAGGATTATAAGATAACGAATCTGATACAAAGTGGGAGTTGTCACAGTCACTTTTTGCCAATGACATGGGTTCTTTTGGGAGATTCTGAAGACAAGTAGCAAAGTTTGGTAAACATATTTAAGAGGTTGTGTAAAAGAAGAAAGTTCAAAGTGAACATCGGTAAGAACAAGGTGACGAGAGTAACAAAAAAATCTAGTCAGTGAAAAATTGGTTATCAGATTGGAAAGAATATGGAGGAAGCAAATGTGTTCAGCTATTTGATGGTGAACTTATCGGCAGATGGGTCTCTGGAAGACGAGGTGAGCCACAGAAGTAATAAGAGAAAAAAGGCGAGTGGAGCACTGAGGGAATCTGTAGAGACAAAGAACCTAACCTATGGAGGCAAAAAGTAGAGTGTATCAGAATATAATGGTGCCAGACTATTACAATATGGGTTCGAAGAACAGATTCTAAACATTACAGCAAGGAGGCTGGAGGCAGTGGAGATGTTGTGTTTGAGAACGATATGTGGTGTGAATGTTATGAAGAGAATTCAGAGCTTGGAGATTAGAAGGTTTGGGGTTATCAAAAGAATTACTCAGAGGGCCGAGGAGGGGTTGTTGAAGTAGTTTGGACAGTTAGGGAGGAAGGAACAAAATAAGATGACTAGGAGATGGTATAAATTTGAGATGGATGGAAGGAGGGGTAGGGGTCGTCCTTGCCTACACCTATAGTTTCTGGGAAACCGGTTAGCCGGACCCGAGTCCTGGAGGTGGTAAGTACTATGCCTGCAATATGAAGTTTAGACTGCAATTCAGCGGGTTATCTGAACTGTGATGTTGGCAAGCTTCTGGCTAGACAGTGATTGAATGAATATTGGTTAAGAGTTTTCTCTTTTTCTTCAGTTAATTATCTCGGTGGAAACGGCCAGGGTATTAACCGTGAAATTTTTTTCCGTCTGACATTACTGTTGTATGTGTTACCTCTTCCATTGTTCTAAGAGCAAGACAACATTGTCCGGTATCCTATACTTTGAGTACTATGTCCTTACTGAGGTAACTGATGATGATATTACCAAGATATTTTGTGGGTGTTGTCTGAGAAGTGAAGGTGCTTTTACTCTGTCAGAGACTGTATATGTTTTATTTACTAATGTCATGTATTTTCGCTACTAGAGTAGAAACTTTTGTTTCTAATGAAAAAAAAAATGCCTATAGTGGAAAACTCAGGTTAATTTTAGCCCAGATTATAAGTAGCCACATGCTCACTCTGTGGTTCATATTTACAAGTGTTTATGTCAGGATAAGTCTGTTGTAAACTAAGACTACTGAAATTTTGAGTAAGGGTCGACTCCTCGCCAGTGAGGTGCTGTTCATCCACGGAACTGACCTCACTTCTTCCTTGGATCGAATCTGTTTTCCTCACATTGCCACATGCGCTGTATGAGCCTTATGGGTTTAGCATTTCGTACTCCTTAACGTCTGAATAATGAAGCACTCAATGAAATAGAACTTTAAAGTGAAAGACTTGGTAGTTATGTCAGAGGATCTCGCATTCAAGTGTCACTGTCAAAGACGCAAGGAAAATAATAGACTTAATAACTAGAACATTCAAAATAAGAGATGCCAGGTTAATAATGATACTTTAAGTCAGTTCTCTCTAGGCTGGAATATTGCCGTGTACAAACACACCATTTCAAAGCAGGCCAAATTGCATAGCTGAAGAATGTATAAAGACCCTTCACTGACGGTATAAATTCAGTCAAGCACTTGAATAACTTGGAGTGCTTGAAATCCCTCAAACTGTATTCCTTGGAACGTAGGTGAGAAGAATACATCATAATCGACACCTGGAAAATTCTAAAGGGATTGATCCCAAACACGCATACTGAAACCATTATGAAAGCAAAATACCCCAGTGAAAAGGATTGCGATGAATACTCTAAGAAAGAACTTGATAAGTGTAAAGGGCCATAGATTCTTCAACACCTTCATA
>NW_026465207.1:0-13499 GCF_026875155.1 Cherax quadricarinatus
ATCAACCCTGGCTCCAGGAAGGTGATTCGTGCATTGTGTGTCTCTGGAGGCGTAAAAAGGTTCGTAGGGTCGGTCCTGTCCTGCCACAGTTTGGTAAATGATTTAAAATCACTTGTTTCGTGATTTCATTACTATATAGACTTGTTGAGGTGGGTATTCAAACAGGATGAGGCTTAAATTAATCATTGAGATACCATTGCCACGAGTATTCTCGGGCCAAGACAGAAAACACAGACCTACGTGCTGTGTGCTTGGTTCTTGTAGAATTATTCTTCACATCAAGATAGAGTTTGTCTGTTTTCTCATCAGTGTTTTTGAGAGCTTTGCATATTTGTAGTCCAGAGTTCATAGATGGAGAAATATCCAAAATTTATGAAATAGCTAATGATCTGAAATGCCCAAGAAACGTAATTGATAAATCTTTTAAAATTGCTAGAAATAATTTTTACAATCCAAAAAGGGACAACCAACCTTATTCAACTAAAAATATGTTGGTTCTCCCTTACCATGAAAACTTGGTTGATATGCCTTCTCTTCTTAATTAAGACTTTTAATATCAAAGTTGTATTTAAAAATCTTGATACAGTAAAAAAACTTTTGATAAAGAATTCCCCCCAAAATGTTGACGGATGTGTCTATAAGATTCCTTGTAAAATTTGCGATAAAGTTTATTACGGTCAAACTGGTAAAAGTCTCGAACTAAGATTAAAACAACATAAATATAGCATTAGAACTGGACAAGATTCCAATGCTCTATTTATTCGTTTCGCCCACACCGTGGGCTTTATCAAGACAAACAGATCTACCTGGGTGAAAGGTACATGAGTGAAAGTTAAGACACATGTGCAACATCTGGATATCTTTACTGTAGACGTTTCGCCATCCAGTGGCTTTATCAATACAGATTCTAGGACATAATAGGAAGACAGTGGAACTATATACAAGATGAGGTAATCAGTCCCTCAGCCTTGGAGTTAGTGTTCACAGCATCGTGGTGGAGGAGATATTCTCCTCCACCACGATGCTGTGAATACTAACTCCAAGGCTGAGGGACTGATTACCTCATCTTTTGTATATAGTTCCACTGTCTTCCTATTATGTCCTAGAATCTGTATTGATAAAGCCACTGGATGGCGAAACGTCTACAATAAAGATATCCAGATGTTGCACATGTGTCTTAACTTTCATATTGTCGGTATTTTATACCTTTCTTGCACAACAGGTACATGAGTGTAGGATGGAGTCAGGTGGAGAACGCTGGGTAGGTTGGATCTGATGCAGACTTGCACGGGACAGGTGGGTGAGTATGTGGTTATGTGGGATAACGTATTCAAGTGAGAGATTTTAACCATCCAATTGATTTTCAAAAAGTTGAGGAAGTTTTATCAAGCAAATCCATGGTCGACAGGAATATAATTGAATCTTGTTTCATAAAAAGCAGTTTTAAAAATAATATGAATACTTCCTTTGGTTTATATAAATTAGATCCATTTATAATTAATAGAATTGGGGGAAGAATTTAATAATACATGGGACAAATAATGAATCTTAATCCTTATGTAGAATATTTTGTTTGTGGGCTGCCGTGAAGAATCTGTCTAGTTGGGCCAGTGGGCCTGCTGCAGTGTTCTCTTTCTTATGAGTCGTGCATCAGGTGTTGCTTTGTTGTGGGATGTGATAGTGAAGTGTGGTCTAGACCCTTTATATGATTTCCTTTGATGTATTACTTTTATTGTTCCTTGATAATGTGAGTAGTCACGAAAACTTACCTGGAGTTTACCTGGAGAGAGTTCCGGGGGTCAACGCTCCCGCGGCCCGGTCTGTGACCAGGCCTCCTAGTGGATCAGAGCCTGATCAACCAGGCTGTTACTGCTGGCTGTATGCAATCCAACGTACAAGCCACAGCCCGGCTGGTCAGGTACCGACTTTAGGTGCTTGTCCAGTGCCGGCTTGAAGACTGCCAGGGGTCTATTGGTAATCCCCCTTATGTATGCTGGGAGGCAGTTGAACAGTCTCGGGCCCCTGACACATATTGTATTGTCTCTTAACGTGTTAGTGACACCCCTGCTTTTCATTGGGGGGATGTTGCATCGTCTGCCAAGTCTTTTACTTTCGTTGTGAGTGATTTTCGTGTGCAAGCTCGGTACTAGTCCCTCTAGGATTTTCCAGGTGTATATGATCATGCATCTCTCCCGCCTGTGTTCCAGGGAATACAGTTTTAGGAACCTCAAGCGCTCCCAGTAATTGAGGTGTTTTATCTTCGTTATGCGCGCCGTGAAGGTTCTCTGTACATTTTCTAGGTCAGCAATTTCACCTGCCTTGAAAGATGCTGTTAGTGTGCAGCAATATTCCAGCCTAGATAGAACAAGCTACCTGAAGAGTGTCATCATGGGCTTGGCATCCCTAGTTTTGAAGGTTCTCATTATCCATCCTGTCATTTTTCTAGCAGATGCGATTGATATAATGTTATGGTCCTTGAAGGTGAGATCCTCCGACATGATCACTCCCAGGTCTTTGACGTTGGTTTTTCGCTCTATTTTGTGGCCGGAATTTGTTTTGTACTCTGATGAAGTTTTAATTTCCTCGTGTTTACCATATCGGAGTAATTGAAATTTCTCATCATTGAACTTCATATTGTTTTCTGCAGCCCACTGAAAGATTTGGTTGATGTCCGCCTGGAACCTTGCAGTGTCTGCAATGGAAGACACTGTCATGCAGATTCGGGTGTCATCTGCAAAGGAAGACACGGTGCTGTGGCTGACATCCTTGTCTATGTCGGATATGAGGATGAGAAACAAGATAGGAGCGAGTACTGTGCCTTGTGGAACAGAGCTTTTCACCGTAGCCGCTTCAGACTTTACTCTGTTGACTACTACTCTTTGTGCTCTGTTTGTGAGGAAATTATAGATCCATCTACCAACTTTTCCTGTTATTCCTTTAGCACGCATTTTGTGCGCTATTACACCATGGTCACACTGGTCGAAGATTTTTGCAAAGTCTATATATATTACATCTGCATTCTTTTTGTCTTCTAGTGCATCTAGGTCCTTGTCGTAGTGATCCAATAGTTAAGACAGACAGGAGCGACCTGCTCTAAACCCATGTTGCAATGGGTTGTGTAATTGATGGGTTTGTAGATGGGTGGTGATCTTGCTTCTCAGGACCCTTTCAAGAATTTTTATGATATGGGATGTTAGTGCTATCGGTCTGTAGTTCTTTGCTATTGCTTTACTGCCCCCCTTGTGGAGTTGGGCTATGTCTGTTGTTTTTAATAACTGTGGGACGACCCCCGTGTCCATGCTCCTTCTCCATAGGACGGTAAAAGCTCGTGGTAGGGGCTTCTTGCAGTTCTTGATGAACACGGAGTTCCATGAGTCTGGCCCTGGGTCAGAGTGCATGGGCATGTCATTTATCACCTGTTCTAAGTCATTTGGCGTCAGGATAACATCAGATAGGCTTGTGTTAACCAAATTCTGTGGCTCTCTCATAAAAAAATAATTTTGATCTTCGACTCTCAGTCTGGTTAGCGGCTTGCTAAAAACTGAGTCATATTGGGACTTGAGTAGCTCACTCATTTCCTTGCCATCTTGTTTAAGTAAGGGCCCAATACTGGACGTTGTTCTCGACTTTGATTTGGCATAGGAGAAGAAATACTTTGGGTTTCTTTCGATTTCATTTATGGCTTTTAGTTCTTCCCGCGATTCCTGACTCCTATAAGATTCCTTTAGCTTAAGTTCAATGCTTGCTATTTCTCTGACCAGTGTCTCCCTACGCATTTCAGATATATTGACCTCTTTTAGCTGCTCTGTTATTCTTTTCCGTCGCCTGTAAAGGGAGCGCCTGTCTCTTTCTATTTTACATCTACTCCTCCTTTATCTTAGAGGAATAAGCCTTGTGCATACATCGAGTGCCACCGAGTTAATCTGTTCTAGGCATAAGTTGGGGTTTGTGTTGCTTAGTCTATCTTCCCAGCTTATATCGGTTAGGACTTGGTTTACTTGGTCCCACTTTATGTTTTTGTTACTGAAGTTGAATTTGGTGAATACTCCCTCGTGACTAATCTCTTTATGTTGGTCTGGGGCTCCGCGCACACATGTCTGAACCTCGATTATGTTGTGATCTGAGTATATTGCTTTTGATATGGTGACATTTCGTATCAGACCATCATTGTTAGTGAAGATGAGGTCTAGTGTATTCTCCAGTCTAGTAGGCTCTATTATTTGCTGGTTTAAATTGAATTTTGTGCAGAGATTTAAAAGCTCGCGTGTGTCTGAGTTCTCGTCAGAGCTACCTCCTGGTGTTATCACTGCAACAACATTATTTGCTATATTCTTCCATTTTAGGTGCCCCAAGTTGAAATCCCCCAGGAACAAGATGTTGGGGGCAGGAGCTGGCAGATTTTCTAGACAGTGGTCAATTTTTAACAGCTGTTCTTGGAATTGCTGGGACGTTGCATCTGGAGGCTTGTAGACTACCACAATGACTAGGTTTTGGTTCTCGATCTTTACTTCTAAAACTTCCACTACATCATTTGGGCATTAAGCATTCTGTGCAAACAAGTGACCTGGATGTACGGGGCCAACCCCCCCCCCCTTTTGCCTGTTCACTCTTCGCTCTGTATAGGTTGTAACCTGGGATCCAATTTCGTTTCTAAGGATCCTTTATTGGGTTCAGTGAAAGCCGCGAACATTGCATTTTGCCCAGCAACAGTCCCGGATAAAGGGGATTTTGTTGTTTTTGCTGCTTTAACCCTGTATATTTGCAAAGAAGAATGTCATGGACTGGTGGATTTTTGGTACTGGGGGGCGGATTTTTTTTTTCCGACTTATATTTTACTGTGGTTTGGAGTGGGGGCCCGCGGTTTTTCCACTCCAGGAAGACTGGATTTGGGTAAGTTTTCCGCCATTTCCTCCCTTTTTTTTTTTCCTTTCCCGGGACAAAAAACCTCTCCCTTTTGATGGCTGGGCAAACCCCTTTTTCCCTTGGCCGGTTTTTTTGTATCTTTTTGCCCCCTTTAGAGGTGTCCGGGGCAATTTAAGTTATAGCACATCTTTCCGTACTAAAAGGGGGACCTTTCAGGGTGAAAAAGCTTACAGGAAGGGATTTGCATTTTCAGTCTAGGGGCACGGCATTTTCTAGGGTGGCATAGTTGCACGTCCTCTTTTTTTTTCCGTTTTTCCCAGGGCCTGCAGATACCAAGTGCATAGTATCACGGGTTTGGGTTTCCATTTCCCTTTGGGGTTTCTGTATTATTCCCTTTGGTGCATGTTTACCTGTCTTATTCCCTATCCTCACTAGTACTAACAAGGAACTCTCACCAGGTGTTTTTTGGTAATATATCCCTTTATTCTATTTCCTATTTCCTCTTGTTTGCTATTTCCTGTGGATTTATTATTTTTGCAATATTGGTTTTATCTTGCCCTTTTGACTACGTTTTTTTTCCCCCTACACCCCTGTTTTTCCCCATGAGGTCATTTATATGCATTCCCCCGTTTTAAAATTCCTGACTACCTGGACAAAATCTCCAGTTTCCCTTTACTGCCCTCCCGGGGACAGCACCCCAGCTTCACCTTTGTCTCCCAGGAAGCCCCTCCACTTCACCATACGTTCCCGGACAGCACCTCCAGCTTCCCATTAAGTCCCCCGGGACAGTGCCCCCAGCTTCACCATTTCTGTCTCCCGGACAGCACCTCCAGCTTCCACCATTACTGTCTCCCAGGAAGCACCTCCATTTCACCATTTCTGTCTCCCAGGACAGCACCTCCAGCCACCATAAGTCCCCAGGAAGCACCTCCATTTCACCATTACGTCTCCCAGGACAGCCCCTCCATTTTCACCATTACTGTCCCCCGGGACAGCACTATCACCCCCAACATTTACTGTACCAGGTCACATCTCCACCTTTACATTTTTCTGACTACATGGCCAGCATCAAGGGCGATCCCACCCCCAACTTTTTATTTTCCCATCTGTTATAAATTTGCTTCCAGGTTGTCTATGAAACACTTTGATTTTCCTTTTTAAATACCAATGTTTTTTAGTCCACAGATTGATCTCTTTTGGGGCATACCCAAAAAAACCTTTCCCTGATTTAAGCCCCAAAAGTTGCAGTGTCTGCAACTTCTTGGGATCTTAATATTTGGGAAAAATTCTTCACTTTTGCCAAACCCCTTTGGGCACACCTACTCCACATTGGACAAATTGACACCCCCTATGACTGCTCCCCCCTCACCGTCTAGGGTTCATAAGCTTTTCTCCGTCATATACCTATTCTATTCAAGACGATGGACTGACCACACGACCAAGGCGAGGGACTGATTACCTCATTCCCTCCTTTTTCTTCAAGTTTCTCTTTTGTAGGAAAGGAACCACTGTGTGGCGAAACTTCCTCTTTAAAGATACCCAAGATTTTCCATTTGTTAATCAACTACTTTAGCATTAATAAAATAGACAGTGGGGAAAACTCAGAAAGCCCCAGTTTTTCGCTAACAGATTGACGGGTAACAAGAGAGCTATAAATATGACAGCTTTCTAAAACACTATACATCTGCCAAAAAAACGTTTTCCCGTAAAAAAATTATATCAAATAAAATGCCCCAAAAGGGATGAATAATGGGATGAAAATCTACTGGGGCAAAAAATGAATTTATAGGCATAAAAGATTGAGAGTCATCTTAGAATCATATAATTGCATTAAAGAGGATAGGAAAAGCTAAAGGGACTAGAAATTAAAGTTGCTAGTGATTCTAAAACTTACCCAAAAAGTTTTTTTTCCGGTAATAGAACAAAGTTAAGATAAAAATAACTATGGGCATCTTACCCCAAAAAGGGAAATAAATGTGGTCGATTTAAAATAATTATTTCTCTCTTTTTTTACACGGGAAAGACACTAAAAAATATCCCTAATTAATTTTTAAGGGGGGCCAAAGAAGAAAAATTATGTAACATCATAGTCACTAGTGAAAGGGTTTGTAAGCAGATTTTTTTTTTTCTTACGCCAGTACTTCCCCCCCGGGTCTTTTCCAATAGTGGTACCCGCTTGGCTCCCTATCGGGGGGAGTGCCCCTCTGTGAAGCAGATAGCCCGACTGAACCCAAAAATTCCCCGGGCCTGATGGGGTTTTTTCCCCAAGCGTTCTTAAGAACAAAAGGGAACTCTGTAAAACCATTAAAAAAATTTTTTAAATTTTAACTCTTCAAACAGGGTAGTGTCTGATATGTGGAAATGGTTTTAAGTAATTCCTATTTTAAAACAGGAACAAGTCGTTACCGTAAAATTTAAACCGCCCAATAACCCTGACCCAAATTGTAGGCAAATTACTAAGTCAATTAAGCTGAGTTTTAAAAAAAGCCATCCGATAAGCATAGCTGTTTAATGATACTCACATGGATTCCAAGGGGCCCGGTTTTTTCAACTAATTTTTTTAACTTTCTTTAAAAAACTTTGACGTTACCACGTAAAGAATTGATATTATTTACTTAGATTTTAGAAAGGGCTTTTGATAGAGTTCCGCCCCAAAAGACTGTTAAAGAAAAGGGGCAGCTCATCTTTGGGGGGAAGGGAGTGCTCTCGTGGACAAATCATGGTCAGTGACAGGAAGCAGAGGGTTCCTAAAGGGGGTTAAAATCCCAGTGGGGGTCAGTAACAAGTGGCGTTCCACAGGGGTCGGTCTGGGGGCCCTTGTGTTTATTATATCAATGATCTTGATGAAAGGGAAATTTCTGTGAATGAGCAAATTTGCCGATGACACAAAAGAAAAAGGGGGATATTTTTTTTAGGAAGACAATTGCAACAGTTAGGGATCTTTTTTTCAAACATCGCCCACAATAGGGTTCTCACCGAGTACAAAAAGTTTATAGAACAGAAGATGAAGATTTAAACTTACACATATGGGAATCTTTATCAGAAACTTTTTGCCACACAGTGGGTTCATCATCCAAACAAAGAGGAAGGGGTAAGGGAAAAGGATATGGGCAACAGTCCCCAACCTGGAGCGTGGTTTGTCCCTCAACTTTTAGAAATGCACATAGGGGCCGTACGTGGTTTTATACGTAGGAGGTGAGGGGAAGCAGGCGGGGCGGGTCAAGTGGTACCATCAACTAGTCGAAGTGGCTTCGTCCAAAGGTTAACAAGTTTGAAGAATTCTTTGTAACAGATCCCCTGATGCTGCAGTGTCTGACATTGTGATGAATGGTTTGAAAAACACAATTGAAGATTGAGACACTTATGCTTTTCCTTAACCCTTCCTCGTTTATTTGGGCGATGAAGCCATGGTGGCAAACTTTTCCTAAAAAACATTTCCCATATGCGCATAAATGTCCAATCTTCAAATTTTGGTTTTTTTCAAACCATTCATCACAGAACAGAAGAACTTGAAGCGAGTAACAGTCCAACCCCTTGAAGTTTTGAGGTGGTCATCCCCAGTCCCGGAAAATATTGTTTTCCCTAGTCTGAAACAATAAATGGTTTTAAGGCAGGTGGGCCTTTTTATAACCCGGGGGTGAATGTAGGCCCTAGTAGAAGTAAGAATGATCTTGGAAAAGGGCAGGTCCCCTCAAAATCCCTTTATTCCACTATAGAAGTTACAAAATTTTGGTTTCTGGGGGTGTACCAAGATACCCTTTGTTTGCAGTGCTGACAGGTGAACATTTAAAAAGGTATAAAATACCGACAGGTTTTAGGTAAGACACCTAACTGTTCATTTTGCCATCTTTGTCAAATCCAATATAAAACCGAATTTCTCCCCCCCTTTTAAAAACAACAACACTGCTTGAGGGCAAATACAACCCACCCCGGTCCCTTTATCTTTTTTTACCCCTATCCCCCCAAACACTACTCTCAAAAACACGACCTTTCCTTATCTTTAACTACACCCAAACACCAACATACCACTAGGGTATGAAAGCCAAACACACGCCTTTCACACACCATAACAACCAACTTGGGCACAATTACTCAACTTCACAAAACCCCAAACACCTATTCACCCGCCCCCACTTTAAAATCTTCTACAATCACACTGGGCCCAAAGGGAAACCCACATCATTCTGGAAACAGAGCCAGCTCTCTCTTCAACACTACATATCACCTAGCCCTTTCAGGCCTGATCACATCCCGTCATCTTTCACATCTCCTCCAACCTATCCTCACCCGGGCCCCACCCCTTTTTCCCTACAAAACGCTGACTGGGATGCCTTCAAAAAACATAGATAATACTAACCTCACCAATGACTAAACAAAAAAAACCCTCTCTGACATTGACACTCAACTTCTCTCCAAAACACCCTTCACAACGCCAACACGCAATACCAAAAAAAAAACCCACACCACTCTTATTCCTTTAAAAACCCCAAACAGAACAAAAAACTAATCTTGTTACCAAAATCGCTTTCTCACAACACACATAGATTTAATCAAGTCCGATTAGATCTCACTTACCTCAAAACAACATTTAAAACAGTCTAACCAAACCACAACAAACGGTCACAGCTCAACTACAAGGGACAAAAAGCGACAAAAACACAAAGCCTTTTGGGAAATTACAAAAAAATCAGAGGCACCACTCCCACCAACAAATTCAAACACATCACCCACGACAACGCGCACATCTCGACCCACAGGCTCTACAACATCTCAAACACATCTGGGGGAACTCTTCCACCCTCCCCACCCCAACTAAAGTTATTTTAACACATTTAGAACATAGAACGCTGGGAAAACCAAAAAACACACACACAAACAACACCAGAAAGCCACATCCATCGACTCTCTTACCTCCTCCCAAGACTTTACACTCCTTTCACCAACACAACGTTAAAAAAATTCCTCAACCCTTCCTCCCAAGGGCCCCGGTGCCTCGGCCTAAACCATATTTTTCAGAAACACCCTTTCCCGACCTATCATTACTGCCTACCCCAAAACCCCGGAATGCCCCCTTCCTCTGGATACTTCCCCCCCCCTCTTCAAAGCGGGTACTGCACCCCTTCCTAAACCCCCTAAAGACCCTTCTGACCCTAGAAACTATCCCCATCCCCTCGAAATTTTTTGGAAAACTTTGAAAAAATCATCAAACCCTCGCCTTCGCAGATACCTGGGAAAACAACCTCACTTTCTGTAATAAAATTGGTAAATTACCCACAATTGTAAAATAAAAGGACACAAGGCAACAAGTGACATTTATTTGGCAACGTTTTGCTCTCCAGGGGCTTTATCAAGCCATTACAAACAAAAACATGGACACAGAGGGGAAATTTAAAGGGTCAGATGAGGTGCAATACTAGTGAGGTACCATTTCGATGTTCACTAGTGTAGTAGTAGTAGTAAGTAGTGGGATACAAAAGTATTACAATAGATAGAGCAATTAATTCGTACAAATAAAAGGAATAAAACTATTACTTGGTAACATAAAAATAGGGTTGGACAAATATAGACGGATAGAGGCAGCTGTTTCAATGTTCACTCTCTTAATGTCTTTGTGGTAAAACAGGAGAGACAAAGTGATGGCAGGTTTACTGTTTTCAGGAGGATTCTTCAAAATTGGGAGATGTAAAGCTGCCTTTGTTTTTTTTTAATTGTATTCGAAACGCAAGGCCTCAAAACAGCACTGATCGCTGTTTCGAATACAATTAAACTAAAAAGGAAAAAGATCAAACCACGAGTGGCACAAAACCAATAGTCGCCCAAAACTACCGCAGCTGTCGTTAGGGGCGGGCTGCAAGTCAAATGTAAGCGATTTTACCCCAAAAGAGCCTTTTTTTTTGTCTGTACAGACGACCAGAGGCTGAGAAACACTCCCACCACTGCTACTACCATTTTCCCTACGAGACCAGGATTCTTGTCTTGATTTCCCCAGCACTGAGGGCCAGGAAACTGTGTTCCTCAACGACTCGACAACCTTATCACTGTACAGGCCACTGAAAAAATAAAGTCATCATCAAGCAAAAAACCCCTTTGGGGGCCAAGGGGACTTCATTACAAAAATCCCAATTTTCATCCTGCAAAGGTCCCCTTTCATGACGTCAACAGGGAGCCAAGCTCTCCCCGGGGCCTGGCAATTCACTATTTCCCACATCAACCCACCCTTCATCGAAGCAGAGAAATTCCAACATTCTCAATTGCTAAATTGTTACTCATACTTACACGCCACAAATGATTGTCCACCAAGGACAAAAAGTTCTGCTCCACCTGGGCCCGTGGGGGTCATGATTCAAAATTGCACTAGCTTCCCCCTAAATGCTTGAACGCAAGAATGACCACCAACCTTGCTGTCAGGGCCCACCAGAAGAGACAATAAAAGAAACAACGACAAAAAAAGAAACCCAACCCAAAAGCAACCACATATTCTGCATCCCCAAAGCTTAAGCAAAACACTACCAAATACACATCCCCTGCAAGCTGCCCCACCACTTCCCGCCAGCACCTACGCAACTCCACCAAGATTCTTTTTCTTATGTATCTCATGTACAAAGCGCTGACCTTTTTCCTTCAACACCACCAAAATAAATTTTTTTCAAACTAAAAATACCCGGGGCCTCACTTCCCCGCACACCACCCCCACTAATCCAAAAATCTACTGCAATATTACCAGCATCACCCGCTGCCCACCGCTGTCAAAAACCTCCACTAACACAGAGAGGGCCCAATCAAAACCACTGAGACGTCGGAAACCCCCCACCAATGGATCCACTACCGTTTTGCACCCAGTGCTAGAGCAATGCCCATCGGAAATCTCGCCTTACCAGTTCAGCCACCAGCCAAAAAGCAAAAACACAAGAAACTGGGGATGCACCTCACGGTCCCCACGCCACTAAACTGCTGCCCACAACAAGTCCGATATCGAAGGGTGTATATTTTCTACAAAACCAAGCAGCAAAAGAACAAATGCGTCTTCAGAAACCATCAGCTCCCCCAGGACGGGAAAAGCAAGTATACCTACACCAAACGTTTACATACCCACGCAACAGACCAACACTCACTGCCCAAAAACCCAACACCTTGTGGGAAATCGATACACCTCAAAAGGAATTCGGATGCTTCCCAAAAGGGGGCCCGAAGACGGACCCTCGTCTACACGCTATCCTGACCCCTCACCCAGCACTTTGCTGCCCTAAAGCTGGGGGGTGGCTCCCCAAACGCCCTGTAACTGCTGCCCCTGCCCGACTGCGCTCCTTTTGGGGGAAATTTACGCAAAATAAAGAAGACACAAACCCTCCAAAAGGAGGGGCCCAAAAAAGAAAGATTGTCACCCCCCACCCGGGGGAAATGCCGGGTCACATCTGGGGAAAAACCTGGCCGGGAATACCATGAATCAACATGAAAGAAAAAGAACACCACCACGACACCCACACAGGATAGCAAGCGCTACACGATCGACACACCTAGCCCTTTTGGGGAGGTTGGGCCAAGCCCGAGTTTGTAGCTCCAAATGAGGGGTACTTGTGCCCCCCCCATGGAACTTAGGCTCAGACACCCCTAGACAGGAGCCAGTGCCGGCCACCACTTGGGAAAGGGGCCCGGCCGGGAGAATACCGGCGAATCTTTAAAACAACATGTATGTTTGTAATGGCTTTATAAAGCTCCTGGGGGCGAAACGTTGCCACAAAAAAACGTCACATTAGTTGCCTTGTTCCTTTTTCTACTTTCGATGGCCATTTTGGCTTAAACAAGATCCACACAGGATCCATTAAACATTTTCAACTACATCCCCACAACACAAAAAAAAGAAAAAGGAAGGCCCCTTTTCAAAAAACATTTAAAAAACCTTTTACCTGTCTGGCACGAAGGGGCCCAAGACAAACTCTGCCCTAACTTTAAACCCCCTCCAAACTCAAACTCCTCTGCAACTTCCTAGGCGAAAGTACCATGAGAATCAAAAATTCCCCCAAAGGGTGTTTCCTACTACTTCACACAAAACCGGAGACCCCAGGGATCTGTCCCCCCCTACCCTCTACATTTTTACACTAACGACATTCCAACACCCTTATACCACAACTCCATCACACAGCCATGCAGACTACATTACACAAAATTTTCACTCATGCCAATAAGATACCCACACACAAAACCAAAAAGAGGGCGCAGGGTAGCCATCTGGGAAAAAATTGAAGATCAAAACCAATGCAGCTAAATCCGCATTTCTATTTTAACTACAGGAAAAGTGTCCCCATTACCTGTCGACTCAGAACAGCTGACCCCCACTTACATCCCCCTACACAACGTCACTATCCGCGTTTTAAACTTGGCTACCTTTATCGCTTTCACCGACACATTCACCAAGGCTGCAATAGCTATAAGGCCCTTGCGGCCTCACACTGAAACATGCCTCTCAAAGCACCAAACTGCACCCTTTAAAAACCCCAATACATCCTCTGATAACTTACTCTCTTCTGCCCCTCTCTTGCAGCAAAAAACAAATTACTTTAAACGCGCGTGTCCAGAACAAGGCCTGTGCTGGGGCTTGATGTCATATGGGGGAAAGGGTCTTTCCCAATAAATTTGGG
>NW_026465208.1:0-13679 GCF_026875155.1 Cherax quadricarinatus
GATCCCCCAAAAACCTCGGAAGTAAACAGGGGGATAATTCGTAATTCTCTTATTAGTGATTTTTAACCTTTTTTTTTTTTTATTTTCACTGGTAATAGATCTGCTTCTCCGTTTTTAAGGGGGTTTACTTCTGCTAGCAACATAATATCACAGTGCATATACGCATTTGTTCCTTAAAGCCGACTGCTTTATAATATCTAAAAAAATACGTCAAATGCCCCTTTGAAAAATAGAGTCGTTTTGGGTTTAGTTTAGTAGGGGCCAATGGTATTATTGCCGGGATGTTAGGCAGGTTTTTTCGCAAAGTTACGCAACACTGAATTTCGCTATCCTTTGGAATGTACCCTGTTCATAGGTTATAAAATTTCAAAAAAAATTTCAGTGTCATTTCCGTGTGTGGTATAAATAGGACATCCGGAGAGATGGTAAGTCCAAAAATGTAACTCCGGCTTAGTGGAACGAAGCTTTAAAGGCAGTACCCAGTGAACCCATAATAGAATGCTTGACAATATACTCATCGCCAAACTACAGTCACACAGCTCAAGCTTAGAGATTTCGTCACTTGATGTACAAGACCCGTCTTGTGTGACAGAACATGAGGGGGAAACATGGCTAGGTTTTGTTCTTGTCACATGATTTTCATATAAAGTAGGTTAGCAGCACACTGCTGCTGTACCAACTTTTATTTTATATAATAAAAAGACCCCCCGGGAGGGGCGTCGAGTTGTAACCAATTGAAACTCTCGACTTTGAAAGCACAGGTATTGTTTTTCCCTCCTCAAAATTTCATCATTACTAAATGGTTATCACTGATTTCCTTCTTAGCTATTATCTAACCTATACGTCAACATGTTTGATAGCAAATACCTCTCCTATGTACCATTCTGCAAGATACCTGCTGGAGGTTCAGGCCACTGCCTCTCAGTACCTCTTCTGGCGTCCCTAAGTCTCTTCTCTTCTACATTAAACTCAAAGCTGTTCTCATAGTCATAAATAGCTAATAATAAGCCTAACAATCAGACGTGCGTAAAAATATGAATACGTCAAAAAAATAATTTGCGATTCTCCGACCGAGAACTTTGCAAGTGTATAACTTAACAAGAAGGTCCGGAAACAAGCCTGAACGATGAATAAAAGTTGCTGATTTTTCTTAACTATTAAATCTCAGTCCGGCTCTATCTACGATACCCTGTCATCTCTCAGGCTGCGATCCACAACAGTATTGCTAGCAATATAATATCTGTTTATCGCTAGGTGAACAGGGCCAACAGTGTAAGAAGACTCACCCATTCATCTCCACTCACCCTGTGACTGAACACGGATCCTTTGAATGTGAGCCACCTCATTCATACACTTTTAACATATTTTAATGATTTGCTAGGGGATCTAGATTTTTTTCGGCTTCATTGACTGCCCGGGTATATGATGACATTTCTACTCACGAAAATGTTAGGGGATTCTTTTAATGCTGTTTAATGAGTTCTAATAGATTCTAATTATTTTAATCCGGGTATTTATTATTTCATCGTGTGATTGGTTTTTATTCTCGGGGGAGAGTGTGTATGTATGTGCGTGTCGGGGGGAGGGGGGTTAAGGTTAGTTGTAGCTTGTGAGTGGATGCTATTTATGGGTCTTTGTCCCATTTTATTGAGAGCTCTGAATGACCTATCGGTCCCTGCGCTTCATAATATAAAACTTCCTTATTGTTTTATCGCTCACTGCTTATTTTCCATTATTTCTACTTGACCAAAGCATTAGATCAATCTCATTTCCTTCTCTGAATTATAATTTGCATATGTGCAACTTGACTCACGAAATCGTAATGACACGATTACAAACAAACCATACCGGGAGTAGTAATGTCTGAGGATCTCACTTTCAAGGATCACAACAGTGCCACGATCGCACGTGCAAAGAAAATGATAGGATGGATAATGAGAACCTTCAAAACGAGAGATGCCAAGCCAATGATGATCCTTTTCAAATCACTTGTTCTCTCTAGGCTGGAATACTGCTGTACATTAACATCTCCATTCAAAGCAGGTGAAATTGCAGATCTAGAGAGTGTACAGAGTTCCTTTACTGCACGTATAAGTTCTGTCAAGCACCTTAATACTGGGGAAAGCTTGGAAGCACTTGACTTTACTGTTGGAACCAAAGGGGGAGAGATATAATTACACTTGGAAAAACTTTGGGAAAGGGAAAGGTCCCCCAAAAACTGCAACCCCGAAAAACACCCCTACAAAGTAAAAAACTGGCAGGGGCCCCTTGGTACACTAAGGGGAAAAAAACCGTAAGTGTCCGGGGGGCCCAAAACCCGTTTTAAAAGCCCCCCCTCAAGCATTAAAGGGAAAAGCCAAATAAACCCCCGGTGCCTTTTAAGAGAGAGCTGGACAGATACCTAAAAACCCGTGCCCGGGGGAGCCGGGGGTGTGGGTCGTACGTTGGATTGCGGGCGGGCCCGCAGAAACCCGCCCATTTATTTAAGGGCCCGATCCATCGGAAGGGGGCCCGGTCTGGACCGGGGCCCCGGGGGGGGGTTGATTTCCCCGGGTAAACCTTTCCAAAGGGAAACCCCCAGGTAAAACCCCCTGGTGTGGTTTGCATATATGTTTATTCGACTTTTTCCCATTTTTTTGTGAAAAACTCTTGCACGAAAAAAATTTTGGTTTTAATCATTCAAAAAAAGCAGCCCAAATTTTCACATTGTTTAAATTTCTTATCGTTTAAAATGTAACAACGGTTTTTTTTTTTTAAATTTTTTTTCCCTTTGGGTTTATATATTTTTGGTTTCCCGTTTCCCTAATCACGCCTCCCCCGGCTAGCTGAGGAAGGGAAGGCCCCCTTAAACCGTTCAGAAACCCTGGGCACCGCAGCCCCCGGGGGCCCCCGAAAAAAATTTTTACCCTATACCCGGGGACAAAATAAAACCCCCCCGTTTAATAAAACACATTTTTTTTTTTTTCGGATGGGGGCACTGCTTATTTTTGCATTAACAACATATCTGTTTTTTATTTATAAATTAAAAACACTCAAATGTCCCCCCCCCCTTTGCCTGACAAAAACGCAGTTTGGAGAGAAAATTTCCCCAATCAGTTTTCAGTCTCAAAGAGATCCTTTAACGTCAGCCCCCCTGTTTCACTTTATACTCCCGTCCTCCTAAACCCGATGGGGTTGGGGGGGGTGTAAATCCTGGAAAAAATGGGGCGGTGGGTTTTAAGCAAAACCCGAGGCGAGGCAGTTTTAGGTGTCGCAATTTCCCCAGGGTAGAGCTGGGGTAGGGCGTCAATTTTAATTTCTCATTTTGGGAACTGGGTCCCCTGCCCCTTTTAAAAAAACCCCGTAATTCTCCCTCTATTTCCCTACGTTAAAACTTTTAAAACTAAAAAAAAAAAAAAACCCCCCAGCAGGGGGTTGAAAAAATTTTTTATCGTCAACATTTCCCTTTTAAACATTCCCTTTCCTTTTTGGGCCCAAAAATTCGAATTTTTATGGGAAAAAAAAGGGGTTTTAAAAAAAACCTTTAAAAAAGTAAAAATAAAATGGAAATGTTTTTTTTTTTTTTTTTTTTTTTTTTAAATTTCCCCCTTAAATTTTTTGGTTTTTGCTCAATTTTTTTTTTTTTTCCCCTTTAAAAAGCAGCTTTAAAAAAAAAGCAAATACGAAAATTTAAATTTAAAAATAAGTCATCATTTTTTAAAAAAATATATGAATTTGGGCTTTTATTGTTCGGTGTTCACCCTACATTTAAAAATCATTTTCAGCACGTCGTCACCTAAATCGGAGTTAAACTACAAAAGAGCGGGAAACCAAATGTAAAGGACTTAAATGAAAATGTCAAAGGATCTCTTTCAAAGTGACGAAAAGTCATTTGACATCTCTAGGAAAATGATAAGATGGTATGAGAACTTAAAGAAAAAGGGGTCCAACCAATGATGACCCCCTCTTTAAATTTTCTTTCTTCTCTCTTGGGTTAATACTGCGTACATTTCCGGCTACTTTAAAAAATAGGCGAAATTGAAATCTGGGGTTGAGAACTTTCACTAAAGATAAGTAAAAATCAAGCTCCTTAAATTACGGGGACTGTTTGAAGTCCCTTCCCTGTACTTTTGGGAAACGCAGGCTAGAGAGAGGCATAATTTTCACCTGGAAAATCCTAAAGGGGGGAGTCTCAAATCTGCACACGGAAAATCCTAAAAAAAAAGAAAAAAACTCGGCCAGGCACTCCCAAATGAAAAAGAGGGGTCCCTGAGACCCAAAAAAAATTTAAAAATAAATCAAGGGCCCCAAGGGTGCTTCCCCTTATCAAAGGGGGATTACCAAAAGACTCCGGGTCTTTAGGAAGCGCTGGACAGATCCTAATCATTTGGACCACCGGATCGTGTAAAACATGCATTGACGTTATGAGCAACTTGGAGTTATAGACAAAAAATTTTTGTCTCTGAAACGACATTGAAACACAAAACAAACTTTTACTGGGGTTTAAACTGTTTTTTCTGAAAAATTTTCGCTTACACGATTTCAAAATCAAAATCAGAATTGCCCAAAAACCAAGGATTTTATTTATAGAAAAAATGGATACCAATTTTTTACGATTTTGAGATTGTTGACATGCACACACACGGGTTGTACAGCGTGCGATATTTCAATAAAAAGTTATCCAAAAAAAACAAACACATCATTTTTTTTTTTTTTTCAAAATATTAAAGAAATTAAAAACATCGCAAAAAACCGCTAACGACAATTCAAAGGGCTATCACTCAATGTAAAGCCTGGAAACGCAAATATTTTTTTTAACTAAAAATCCTGCTGCTGGGAAATTTCTGTCCACAGTTTTGAATTTAAACATTTAGTAAAGTGAAGATTTTTACCTTGGGATATTAGGCTGTTTTCAAGAGGCTTTTGCAATAAAAATTTTCCCATGTCAGAAATGTATTAGTTTTGGGTTTTTTTTTTAATTTTTTTTTAAAACATTTTTTTGGGTTTTTATGAAATCTTCATAAATTTTATTACTATGTTGGGGAGGGGGGCGGGGAGGGCCATCCGAAGATGGCAATTTCCCCAATTGAAAGTAACTCGAGCCCCCTGGAACAAAAACTTGAAGCTTTCCCTAGTTAGCTTTTAGCGAATGCAAAACCATATCTTCAGTGCCCCTTTAATCTTCCAATTAACAAAAATTACCCTTTGATGTATGAATCCCCTCCTCGTTATACAATATAACACGGGGGAAAAAAAATAAAATTTTTATTCCAAATATGTAAGTATGTATAGAATATGGGACGGGAGCACCTGCTGAATCTGTTTAATTTGGGGAAAATAACAAAATATATATAAACACTTCCCTTACTCCCCCCGGCCTCTTGTAATGTTCCATAACCTAATTTTTTCTTGACCATAAACCTTTTAATTTAAGGCACAAGGGGGGAAAATAAGACTCCTATGGGGGCCGGGCGAGGGTGGAGGGACATATTGGATCATAGCGAGGCCCCAAGAGGCCGATTTTGTTTCGGGGCGAGAGCATGATGACATATTTGGTCCTGCGAGGCGACATCACGCTAGTCCCAGCTGTCAGACGCCCTCCTTCCTGTGTTGAGCTGTTGTTTTTGGTATCTGGGGGGATTTTTTGGCCTGTTGGGATGCCTTTGCGTGTTGGTCCCGTATTGGTGCCGTGGATTTTTGGTTGGTAATGGTTGGTGCCTGTGATGGTTTGTTTGAATTGTGTTTGTATTATTTGTGTCCTTTTGGGGGGGGGGGGGGGGGGGGGGGGGGGGGGGGGGGGGGCTGTTGTTAGGGGTGTTGGTACTGCAGCTGCGTTGTCTGCTGTTGGTGCGCTGTGTTGTATGAGGGTTTGAAACCCAAAAGCACCTCATGACTGAAGGGCTCTGGTTAAAACCCCAGGAAAGTCAAAATTTTGCCATCAAATGTTGGGAAAATTGCCAGTTATCGTTAAACTCGGGTTTTTTTGGATTTCGTCCAGGAGCAATTTTTGATCCAACGTCTGCTAGAAACCTCGCGAACCCCTCGATCATATCATCATCTACACGTACTGGAAGGTATTCCCCAGTAAATTTTTAAGTGAAAAAACTACGTTATTTTCACAAAACCCTGGTTGAAAATTTGGTCCACGGCGGGCATTTAGTGGATTTTTTGATACAGTAACAATTAATTTTTGTCGTGGAAAGGCCTTACCACAATTTGTGCCCCGACCTATACCATTTCGGGTCTTTTTTCCCCTTCCATTTTTAAAGTATCCTTTGAGGGGGTTTAAATTCCAAAAACCCTTACAAGGCAAATACGCACCTTTTTCGGTCCACTGGTGGGCTTCACATGCCCTTCCTGTTTGTTTTTTCCTTATTGCTTGTTGGTGTGTGTGTGTTTTGGTGTGTGTTTGTGTGTGGTGTGTTTGTGTGTGTGTCATTCATCCCTGAAATGAAACTACAGTCTCTTTTAAATTTCCTTTTCCTCCTTTAAGCGTTTTATATTTTTTTTCGAACCTTGTTTTTGTTTCTGTTTCCCCTTTATGTCTCTAACCTTGCAGCCTGTTACTCCGCGCTACCAAATTATTTATTCGCCCTGGGGGGCACTCCTTATCGTTCTAAGTATTCAATATATGAAATGAAAACGACGATGTGTCAGCATTTAGGTCCTTTAAGTAGCTACAAAAGGGAATCACGCCCAATTTAAGTGGTCAGAGATCAAGCCTCTTTACAACAGAGAACGAGTTTTCACCACTCATTGCACTGAAATCCACACACTTGGGGGGTTCATTAACTAAGGCTCCGTCGCGCGCATTCATATCTTGAACACAGTTAAAGTACATTAAAGTGTACATGTTGACTTAAAAAAAGTGATATGCTGACTTTAAACCCCCAAAAAAGTCAAACACTCCTTTTTTCGATCAAAGACATTTTCCATTATTTCACGGGAAAAAATTTATTCATTTTTATAATTAAAATTTAAAATTAACAACATATAATAAGGTACACACAGCAAAATTAAAAAAATGGGAAAAAGAGCGATTCCAAAATTGCACAGAAAAGAACAAAAATTTCACCACCAGCCTATTCCAAGATGATTTCCCCCATTTTAGGGAGCATCACAAATTTTTTTTTTTTATATTCAGGGGAAAATCGCTAAATCCGCAAGGTCCCCCGCCCTGGAATGGGAGGGGAATTAGCTTCGTCAAATCAAGTGGGGAATAAATCCAGTTCATTGGATTAGGAGCCCCTCACCATCATCAAGGTGCCCCTTTCAGGAGGCAAATCGAGATTTAAAAAAATCAGAGAATGACACACCTTAAGACGTTCTGAAGATATAAAGGAAAGTCTTTGATGGAGTGACAACACAGTACCTTTTCATGTACTTTTCTTGCCACCAAGATTTTAAGGATCCACCAAACTCGTGAATTTAAAAAAATGCGATAAAATTATGTGTTTTCAATATTTTTAATTGTTGTCGTTTTATTGCATTTAAAATTCTTGACATTCTTATAGGTAAAACTAAAATATGATTTTTTTTTTTACGAAAGTCCAATTTTGATTAAAGTTCTGTAAAACTGGCAAATAGGGATTTATAAAGCCCATATTCAGTACAAAAATATTTACAATTAAGATACTCCAATGCCTGAGTGTTATCAGATGATAACCAATTTTTTAAATGAAATTGGTCTTTTAAAATTTACATAGTTCAAAGTGAAAGCAAGCTTTTCTTTAATGAAGCCCGTCAGTACTGAAAGTTTGAATTCAATCAGAAAATACATTCTCAAGTAATTGATCTAAATCCAACAATTCCAGTTTTTTAAGAATTTCACATAAACTTCGACGTTGCAGCTGAACAGTCTAAACGTATAAGATGTCTTCCTTCTGATGAACTCCACCAGCGTTAATATTCTGAAGCCGATAAGACGAGGCGTTCTTCAGCGAATGGAAATAAATATCACTATTTAATAAATAAAGCTGGCAAATTGGAACTTGTGCAACTCAATAACACTGTCGACCATGTTTTATGGAAAATATATCAGGGATGAAAATTTGAAGGATCTCAGAAGCAGAGGATTTTAAAGTTCGTTTAGTTAGATAAATACACGAATGAGAGGGGTGGGATTTGAGTGGGACTTGCACATGAGCTAACTGGGTACCACTTGGGTACCACTGTCACTGGGTTGGGCGAATATTTTGTTAGTAGGTTTGGGTTTGACAAGGACTTGCCAAATATGGGCCAGTAGGCCTGCTGCAGTGTTCTTCCTTTCTTACGCTCTTAAGTTAAAAATAAATGGTATATTGACAAATTTTCCTGCACACAAACTAAGCTCAGTGGGTACTGTCATGGCTGTAATAATACACAAATCGCTAAATTAGGCAGCAGCTTTGTTTAACGTTTGAAGCCATGCCACTGAGAGTTTTAGCCTTCGTAATGGACCGAGTCGAGGGGGCGTTGACACCCAAAACATCCTCCAGGAATTTCAGGATGCTGGAAATGAGTCCTACAACTCTGGTCATATATGTGAAGTTTTACCTGTCACTACTGACGTGTCCCAGAGAGGTGACGTGTGTGACACCTGTCACTACTGACGTGTCCCTGAGAGGTAGCGTGTGTGACACCTGTCACTACAGACGTGTCCCTGAGAGTCGTTTGCACCTGTCACGTACTGACGTGTCCTGAGAGGAGCGTGTGTGACACCTGTCACTACTGACGTCCCTGAAGTGTAGCGTGTGTGACCTGTTACTGGCATATGTCCCCGAGAGTAGCGTGTGTACACCTGTCACTACTGACGTGTCCCTGAGAGGTGACGTGTGTGACACCTGTCACTACTGACGTGTCCCTGAGAGGTAGCGTGTGTGACACCTGTCACTACTGACGTGTCCCTGAGAGGTAGCGTGTGTGACACTTGTCACTACTGACGTGTCCCTGAGAGGTAGCGTGTGTGACACCTGTCACTACTGACGTGTCCCTGAGAGGTAGCGTGTGTGACACCTGTCACTACTGACGTGTCCCTGAGAGGTAGCGTGTGTGACACCTGTCACTACTGACGTGTCCCTGAGAGGTACGTGTGTGACACCTGCCACTACTGACGTGTCCCTGAGAGGTAGCGTGTGTGACACCTGTCACTACTGACGTGTCCCTAGAGGTAGCGTGTGTGACACCTGTCACTACTGACGTGTCCCTGAGAGGTAGCGTGTGTGACACCTGTCACTACTGACGTGTCACGGAGAAGTTACGTGACACCTGTCATTAAGTTTATAATCCACTTCATAATTTTCCTTTTAATGGTTCTGTCTGGTTTTGCTTCTCTCTTTTCTTCTTCGTCTTCAGTTTATTCCTCCTCCTCTCTTTCATTTTTCATCCTGTGTGTGTGTCTGCTTTCTTCCTTCATTTCTCATCTTTCTCATCTCCCTCTTATTTAGTTCTCCCTTCTTCTCATTCAGTTTTTTTTTATCTTCATCTTTTTAAAATTCTTCCACCATTTTAATTTCTATTCACAATTTCTCTTTTCTCTCTCTCTCTCTTCTCCTCTCTCTCTCTCTCTCTCCTCTCTCCCCTTTTTTTAAACCATGAACCATCTTCTTTTATCCACATCCCAAATTTATCACAAGAAACTGCGCTATTTTCCAGGTAAAGATAACGGGCATAATTAAAATACCCTTTAAAAAAACGACTTTTTAAACAGCCCAAATTGCCCTCATTTGGGGAAATTTTAAAACCATGAACACCGAAAATTTCCAAAAATTTTTGCTGAATACGTGGCCCGCTGCCCGCATCCCCCGGGCCAAAATAAAGAGCTCCAGTTAAGCTAAAAAAAAGGGAACGAAGGAACACTGCGGGGTACGGCCCATGCGAGGCAGGTCCAAGCCCCCCTCCGGCTTAAGCCAAGCCCCCAACCTAGTCGGGTCAGGTCACCTTGATTTTAAGGGAGGAACACGGCAACCGCCGGGTAAAACAAGCTAATCGGCCCAAACTCCACCCACTCATGTTTTTTACCCAAACCTATTTTAAAGCTACACAACGTTCTGCCCTATGCCCCCCCCCCCCCTAGGGAGTTTGTTCCACCACCACAACCTATTCCCAAAACCAGTACTTTCCTTACCCTTCCTAAAATCGAATTTTTCTAACTTTAACCATTGCTGCAGCCTTCTGGGCTAGATTTTTTTCAGCACCTATTTACATCCCCTTTTTTTATTCCGTCTTCCATTTATTTCCCTCAATCATATCCCCCTAATTCTACTCTTTTAGAGATGCAGATTCGGGGCCCTTATTATCCTCATGGGGGAAGGTTTTGATACAGGGGTCAACTTTGTCACCTCCTTTGTACATTTCCAGAGCTTTTATACCCATTCTGAATACGGTGACCAAAACGTGCAGCATAATCAAAAGGGCCTAACCAAGGATGTAAATTTAAAGAAAAACCGAGGACCCCCATTTTTTTTCTTCTTGATATGAAGCCAAGGTTTCTATTACTTTATTGCAACACTTTTGCACTGTTGTTTGGTTTCAATTACTGCAACCAGAACTCCCAAATCTTTTCGCAATCCTAAATATTAAGATCACATTATTTAGTTTATATTTGGGATGGTTTTGTCCTGTCCAACATTTAGAACTTTATTTGTCATATTAAACGCTTCCCCTCCCGACCAGCATCGTCTACTCAAAAATTTCCCGGAGTGCTCTAAAGTCCTCTTTTAAATGAATTCGAAAGGCCTATTTTGGTGTATCGGCAAAATTTCTGATGTCGCTCTTTTTTCCCTCATTTTTGTCGTTTTTGTTATTTATGATATCGGGGGAAAAATTTCAGAAAAATTAAATCAGAAAGGGAAAAACGGTTTTGTTTTAAAAAAATTTTAAAAACAAGAATTCAGCAATATTTTTTTGTCTTTTTTTCCCCGTCATGAAAAAAAAATTGAAGACCAAAAGGTAATTTTAAAAATAAACTAAAATAACTTTTAATATGATTTAAAAAAATAATAAAAAAAATACAGGTGTTAGTGCAGCAGCAGCGACGGTTTCTTCTTCCTTATCTGAGGTACAGTTCTCAGAATTTAAGGTCAGTTTTTCCCCTCAGTGCATATGAACTTTCACCTAGTCTTCAGTCATGACCTTTCCATTGCAAAACTGCCATTTTTTTTCGTTACTTTCATGGTTCTTGCTCTCGTGAGCTTTGAATTGCCACCTCATCTTCATATAAGCTACACACAACAGTACCGCATCTTTTCACAGAACTGTCTTTCTGTTTCTATGACTCAGTGACACAGCTGTGCTGTTCTGTATGTGTGTGCTTAGTTTCACTGCTATTCCTTGTAACAAACTACTACTATTTGTCTTCTTTTATAAACTTAAAATATCTTGAAATTCAAGAGGCGGCTGTGAGAGTTATCTGCTGAACACCAGATGTTTTGTTGTTTCACAGGTTAAACATTCAGCGTCAGTGTAATTGTAGTTACCAATGCATCTGTAAGCACTTCTGTTTGAATTTTTTTAATTTTTTTTTTCATCTTTTACCTTATTTTTCTTCTCGACTTCTGGTAAACATTGTTTCTTTGTCTGTGCAGTGAATGTCTTGCAAGGGTATTTATCGACTTATAAAAACTCTCGTGCTTAATTCTACGAGGGGTAATTTTCTCTTGTTATTCTGTCGACTGAATCAGCAATTATATAGAGCAGCAATTTGAATTCTGGATAAAACACTTATCCGAGAAATCATAAATGCTTTTTCATCAGCTGTTTATGACACGATTCCCGTTTATGATGAATAAGTAGACTTGCACTCACTCACTCACTCACTCGCTCACCCCCTTCAAAGATCATTTCTTCGGCGCTCACACTACGTACTGTGCATATCAATCATCTCTGTTATTCTCAGGGAACTGTATGCCGCGATCATCTCTGCTGCTATCATGATACGAACCGTGTACAGCCATTATCTCTGCTCTCAGTATAACAACTGTGTATAGCGATATTTTCTGCTCTCACGCTTTGAAGTGTGTTCAAAGATTATCTCTGCTGGTTTCGGTCTGTGAACTGTGCAGCGATCATCTCACGCTACGAGCAGAAGGGACTGTTCCTTCATGGAAAGGGAACTCTCATCGTCTTCACTTCTGTCTCTGATACAACTTTAGAACTCATTTGTTTATTCTCCATTTCCATATCTTCAGACACAAATCCTCTTCTAGCAACAGTTGACCTTGTTTCTAGGATATGTGATTACTTAGATCTACAGCTACTACTCTGATTTGATTTGTGTTTATTATTACATCCGTAGACACTGATGCTTTTATTTTATTTAAATTTTCTCATCTCCTTCCTCATCATTCTTCTCGTAACGTAATTTTATTAACAGCATC
Source organism: Cherax quadricarinatus (assembly GCF_026875155.1). Classification (NCBI taxonomy): domain Eukaryota; kingdom Metazoa; phylum Arthropoda; class Malacostraca; order Decapoda; family Parastacidae; genus Cherax; species Cherax quadricarinatus. The sequence goes on from NW_026465208.1 coordinate 12,336, forward strand.
ACCATTCTGTTTACACTCGACTTCACAATGCTCTCCGCATTCTAAAGGCGATTTCTTCTATGCCGCTGTTGACATAACATGATGGGTATTAAAGTCAAACACTGAGGGTGATCACATTAATTCGTGGGTGCTAAGGTAGTTCCGAGGGGCAAGTATCCATAAATCACTGCTTCTCCAGCTCATCTATTAGTAAAATTAGTGTCCTTATATTACCCAACTGTTGAATTCACGGGAAAAAACTGCCATATACCTCCGTTAAAAACTCCAGTCCTTCTGGAAGTGATAGTGTCAGACAAAAGATATCCACACATTGCAGTGTATTCAATGTTTTTAATAAAACAAATGATCACTCTGTTATGGGTATTAATGGGGATTTTTCATGTGAATATTTCTCTTTTCTGATAGCGAGGATATGTGACGGTGGAAAAATACAGTGCTGGATAATTAAATTCATTCAGGCTCATTCCTTTCAAAAGATGCCAATACAAGACGACCGCAAGAAGACTTGGAGAAACTATGGTCAGTGAGCCTCAAGAGGTTACTTTAGCCAGTCCATAATAGACGTTAGCTAATGTAGAAGTTGGATAAAGGAGTTCAGACATATTATATTATTTAAAATAATAGAAACCTAACTCTATACAATATATCCTGGGTAAACATACAGTTTGACAGTGGTACCGGAACATATAGAAACTGTAAGTGTAACTTTCAAGAACCTAAATATTTACTTGATCATTCAAGACACACAAGGCTAATCCTCGAATGTTAGGCACCACCGTGAAGTGGAAAAAGACACTTATGTACAATTCAGGACATTTATTAAAGGAAACGTTTCGCCACGAGTGGCTTCAGTCCTAATACAGAGAAAACTAAGAAAACATTTATATATATAGTGGCAGGAGTCAGGTGAGGTGACGCGTGGGTAGAGGTGGTAGTAGTAGTAGTAGTAGTAATGGAACTAAGGAGGTGAGGCAAGAGAGGGACCTGCTGGCATCAAGTAACACCAGTTCCCAGGATGGGTAATATCCTCTTGCTTAGTAATTTTGAAATACTGTAACTCCGGATTTTTTCTTTATAGGTTAATGACAGAAATTTGTGCAGCTTCAAGCATTTTCTCCCTCTTAATCGTCTCTTTAATAACTAGTTTAGCTTCATTTAATTTCATGGGTGTCCCAAAATCGTTTCCCATTTGAACACATGCGTTTTTGCGGGCATCATTTCTGCAAGCATTTTTTGTTTCTGCATTCTAAAGTCCAAATTCGGCTGTTTCCCCCACATTACTTTTTCACACCCCCCACATGGGATATGTAATTCCCGCATTGTGCCAGAAAAATGCTTGGGTTT
>NW_026465209.1:0-13709 GCF_026875155.1 Cherax quadricarinatus
TTTTGATTTCCATGGGGTTTGAAGTCACCCATGACAGTAGTTTTGCCCTGTTTTCATGAGCCCTTCTGCCACTTCAGCCTTTAAAACCATCGCTCTTTTACTCTCACATACTCTTGCCTGGCCTTCTGCTTTTGTGTTTTGGTTATACATCCTGAAATTTACCATTTTGGGACCTCCACACTGAAAAGTTCCTAAATAACTCTTGCTTCTCCTCTGTCTCCTCTCTCCAGTTTATAAAATTTCCCCTTTGGGTTTTTTTTGATCACAGTCCCACTCCTCCACCTCATCTGCCCCCTCTCTTTGTCGGGCTCTGATATCCCTCTGAAAGATAGCATCTTTTAATCATCCCATGAGCTGTTTCTTAAACTATGATGTCGGTGATGCCTCTTTACTCCTGGGGCCACTCCCCCACTTATTCGTTTTTTCCATCAGTGTTGGGTCCCGTACTTCTTTTTCCTCTCCAAAGTGTTTTGGGGGTCGTGGGGGTGGGGCCGGGCGTGCTCAAACTACAGCATAGGTGGGGGGGGCTGTGAGGGGGGTTGTGGTCGGGGTTGGGAAGCGTGTTTGTTGGGGGTTTCGGAGAGGGTCTGGGGTGCTTGCACCGTTGCCTCCCCGCCTGGTTGTTCTCTGCTGATTCGTCTTTGTCTTCCTAGCCCCATTCGCTTTTGTCCCTCCCTCAGCGCTGTCACTCTGGAAAAAACCTCAACGTTGACGACCCTTTCAATGGGGTTTCTCTGCGGGATTCGTTTGCACTGTTTCAGTTCGAAAAACACTTGATCGGCTTTTCTCCCCCCCTTAAATACCCCCTATTCCTGAAAATTTAAAATTTCCCAAACAGCCCCTCTTCCCTTTTTTTTTTGATGATTTCCAATCTCCTGTCTTTTTTTCCCCCGCTGTCTTTCTTTGTGTTCCTTCCCTCTTTTTCCTAACCCCAAAGAAAAAACTTTGACTTCACCTCCCTCCTCCCAATGCTTTCCATCTGTGTTTTGGTTCCTGTTTGTACATGGCCCTTTTTTCCCCTTTTTTTTTCCTGTAGCTTTTGGGGGCATAGTCGGCTGTGTTATCCATCCCCTTCCCACCTTCTCTCCTGTCCCCCCAACCATCCCCCCCCCAGCTGCTTTTCCTTCATTCCCTGGGCCGCATGGGGGGCTAATAGAGCCTTATGTAAGTGATGTCTCCTTCCCCCTTCCTTTGGGCCCCTCGTTCAGTAGTGGGGTTTCCCCTTTAATGCTATTCTCCTCTGGGCAATTACCTGATTGCTTAAAACATTTTCCTCTATTCAGGACCTTTTTCCCGGCTACTGTAGCTTCGACAATGACTCTTTAAATTTTTCTTCCCTCCCCAACCTCCCTTTTCCCAAATTTTGAGAAACCTGCCTCCCTCCTTTTCCCCCACTTTTTTCAAAAGCCTCCTATTTACCTCCCACTCCGTTCCCCTCCTTTTGCATTGCCTTCCCCCCATTCTTCCCTACCAAACCCTTTTCTCCCTGATCCCTTTGGGGCCTTTTAGTTCCCCTCTGAGCCACCCTTTTTTTGTTTTTATGGGGTTTTTGCGTAGTTGTGTGTTGTGAGGGGGAAGAGGGGGCAGGAAAAGGACGAGGGTGGGGGAAAAAAGGGGGGAAGGGAATTGGGGGGAAAAGTTTAAAAGATAGAGTACAGGGGGGATATAGTAAAAAATAGTTTCATTGCCGGCAACTTGTTTTAAAGGGAGGGGAAGTCCGCCCCCCTATCCCTTCCCCCCCTTCTTCCCCCCCCCCCCCCCCCCCGAAAGGGGACGTTAGGCTCCGGGCAAACAGTAAATCACCGACTCACAGCTCTCAACCCCTACTGTAAGTACCACCTGATCATATTTTAGGGGGCTTATTTATAATTAACTTATCCTTCATCTTGATCATTAAATGTTTTAATAATCACCACATCTTTTAGTATTGTATTTAATCAGGAGAGTGATTTCTTAAGCAGTTGGTAATCTGTCTCTCTTTACAGCTAGAAATGACAGAGTGGGTCACCTGCCAATCAACGAGAAGAATTGAAGGAGACGGACTAATGTTCTGAGACGTCCCATTTTTGATCCACTTACCTGTTTGTGTAGCAAGTAGCAGGATAAACCCCTCATCATTGCATGGTAAAGAACCTGCTTTCCTGTCATCTGGATGGATTATTGACAGCTATAAAATCTGTGAAGAACGAGCCGGTGGGTTGTCACCAACACCTGCGACCCCCCCCCATCATCAGCAATGGCTACGATTTTAACAACAGCAGTGTCACAACACCAGACACCCAAGTTTTTTTATATATATATATAAGCATTGAATTCAGTTATTTATATTTTCATTTTTCATTTTCTTTAATGTAGGATTAATATTTCATTTTTTAAAGTGTTTTAATATTTTATATTTTCTAAATAATAAAGTGTTTAGGGTTTGTCAGTTTTTGTTCTTTTTCTATTCGTTAATTTTCCTGAGGAGGAGCCAGCCTTGGTAAACTGACTGAAGTTGTTACAGGCTGAGTAGCCTTCACAAGTGGCGACCTTCCCAGGATCAACTCGACGACCAAGATTCAACCCCATCCGAATCTACCATTGGAATTCAATGCCGCATACCACAGACGTTACCACCAGCCATGATAATCATTCTCAATGGAGGACTACGGTACAGGTATTTAAAAGTTTTGGGTGATTTTTAAAACTCTCAATTTATTGTAAGTCAAGTCAGGCAGGATATAATATTTAATTCTGCCACCTTTTCGAGCTTGAAACACTTTGAGGATTAGACTCAGTGACCCGAGATTTTCCCAGTGACAATTTGTTTCATTGAGCTCTTTATTATATAAAGGGGAACTGTCGTGGGACACTCTTGATTTTTTGGTGAGGAGATTGGATGGTCAAGTGACCCCTTTCCCTACTTACTGTTTGCTTGGACCCGGGCATAGAACCCTTCGTTTCATAATACTTTGTTTAATTGAAGCAGGGTTTCGAGCCCTCTGGTTTATTTAGTTTGAGCGGAGCAGAAATTGAACCCTCCATTTTCTTTAATACCCGTTTCCTTTTTCCCCTGATAGTTTAAAGTTATTCTTGCAATATGGGGGAAATACCATTTTGGATGAATGCTGAAGTAAGTTAGAATAAAAAGGGAAAAATTTAGAATCTTTCATTTGTGCTAAGATCCAGGAAAGAGAAATAAAAGAGAAAGAGAACCTTTAAAGACAGGGGAAAAAAAGGGGAAAGAAAGAATAGAGAGAGAAAGCCAAATAGACAGAGAGAGAGAAGACAAAACGGAGCGTGATAGACTTGATCGTGAGGAGAGAGCTAGAGAACGTGAGTGTGATGTAGTCTAGCTGGGGTTGTGAGGGCTCTGGGAGACTTAATTTTAAACCCAATTTTATGGTCACACCTGCCTTGGCAAACGTCTGTCAGCCACCCCACTCTGAGGTCTTTTGTTCTTGACAGCGTCAGACCTAGGCGTGTGGTCGTACACTGGTTTTGAGGGTGCTTGGACCACCGTAAAAAACCCAAGGAACAATGAGCAGAGGAGATTCTGCGGAGCATTGGCCTGGTGAAGAGCTCCTAGCAGAGTTTCGAGAGCTGCTGCTGCGGGGGTGCGGGGCTCGGAAAAGGGCTCGAAGTCTCGGGAGGGACTGTTGGGGGAATTTGAGCAGAGACTGGCTTGGTGCATACTCGTGCGTGTTGGTTTTGGGGGCCCTCTGCTTAGTTTTCCTGTGATAACTGTCCTCGATCATAGTGTAAGTTATATTCATTTCGTCAATTTAAAATTGTTTTCCCTTCCACTGCTTATTGTACCCCCCCATTTATCAAACCACAATAATGTTCCCCTGTTCCCAATAATTTTGTACAAGGCTTAATAATAAACTCGAGTTAATGAAAATTTTCACTGTCCTCGTTATTATTCTTTTATTTTTATTTCAATAGGAAGGGATAGTGCGGGGGTAGAGTAATGAAGTTGAAGTTGTAGTCACCATGACCTCACTTACCTACCTACCGTTTGCCGCTAATCACTCTACCAACTCTCCTCCCTACTCCCCCGATTACCCCATATTCCCCATTTATATCCGACATTTTCCAATGCCCCCCCTACATGACAAAAAGAAAGAGCAGAGAACGTGGGGAAAGAGCAGAGAACGTGGGGAAAAAGCTAAAAAGTGATTAAAGAGAGAGAAAAGGATCGCGAGCTCAAAAAAATCTTGCCTTGAATTAGAGAAAAATAGTTAACTTTCTCACAACAGCAATTAGAGGAAGGAGTAATGGAACAACGTGCTTAGGCACATATCCAACACCAAATTTTACCTCCCTTAACAAGGGGGAAGACATAACTTCATACATTATCAGGTCGAAAAAACCGCACCCTCCGTGAAAAAGGCCTGCTGCACCCGGGCTACCAAGTTTGGAATGTTATTTTCTGGTACGCTTTGAAAATCTATGCAACTTTGTCGCAGGATTCATAAGCAATATAACCCCTGAAAAGGCAATCCTTAAAGCATTCAAAAAACACAATTCTTACAGGAAAGACTTCGGGTATGCCCCTTACAGCCTGCCAAACTTTCAGCAGTTACAGGTAAAACTCTTTTGTTTGTTTGAATTTTGGATAGAGAGTTTAGGGTTGATAACATTAAGAATCTCTTTGAGACTTTATGGTTGCTGACCATTTCCCCGCAGCTCTTCCCCACCAAGAAGAACATTCATTAGAGAACGTAACCTGATTTAAAACTGAGGGAAATTGCTGGAGGCCGCTACTTGTATCTGAGGGTTCACAATTCCATAAAGACCTAAAGGGATCGAACCCTAAGGGCAAGGGGTTCATCAGATCTTAAAAAATCAAAGCCTCTAGTGGGAGAGTTTTTTAAAAAAAATTTTTTCTTTTTTTTTATTCCGTTTGTCATTGTTGGTTTAAGGGACATAAACGTCCAGATTGTCCCTTTTAAGAAGGGCCAAAAAGTTGGAAATGTTTTAAAGACTTAAAGACCAAGCACCCTTCGGTCGGGGAACTTTAATGGACTTAATGTTCTACCTTTTACGAACACAGGATCACATGTTAGTCATTTCTGTAACTTTCCCAACCTTAAACTGCAGTGTTCCCAAAGGGGGAAAATTTACCCCCTGGAGGTAATTTAACCTTTTTTGGGGGGGTAATGGGGGGGTACAGGAAAAAGTTTAAATTTTCCTGAAAATCAAAAAAACAATGGGTCCCCGGTTCAGGTTATTGTTAATTTTGTCTTAGTATATAAAGTTGTAAAGAAAACCCTTTTATAATAAGAATAAATTTTAAACCAAATAAAAAAAACACAAAAACAAATATACATATTAAAAAAGAAAAATTTAGCTAAGTGTGTGGAAACCCAAAAGTTTTTTGACAATAGCTTCAGGACAAAAGTCACCGTAGCCCAGTCCCTGTCCGTACCGTCACTCATTCCTGAGCTGCCTCTATTTAAACATCGTTTATTGTGAGCATCACCGAGGTAGACAAAAGGGGTAGAGTGTACTGCCTGTGCGTATATGTTAGTATTACCCCTGTTACTGTGAATTTGTAGCTATTTTAATTTTTATATAAAATGTATTGTGGTTCTTACGTTTTCAATTGGTTTTGCTTGGATTAGCAGAGTATGGAGCTGTATCGTTCACTTTAGCCATTATATCAAAATAAAATTTTGGGAAAGGGGTAAATGCTTTTTGTGGCAGTTAAATTTGGGTAACAACTGAAAAAGTTTGGGAACCACCCCCTTTCCCATTCCTCTCTAACTTTCAGACTACTTGGCCGAACAGACATTTTCCTACCACCGTCTCTTTGGTCTAAAGGGTTCACGGTTGGGGCTGAAGCCGTCTACTCCCATCACTTCTTGCTTCGTACTAATAGGTATGAAAAGGTCCATTTTTCCCTTCTGGGGTTGACCTTTCATCCCAAAGAGACATAATTTTTCAGTCCTTCCTGTAGAGTCGAGAAGCCCCTCGAAAGTTCAGTGAACAATGTTCCGAGATTCTGGGGTTTAAAAAACCCAGTGATCTACCCGAAAGCAGGTAGTGGGGCCCCGGTGCACTGTTACTGAAAGTGAAGATAACCTCCGATACAAAAATGTCTTGACTAGGGCCCGCCCAAAACCCCAGGCTTTCTCCTTCTGCCATCCTTTGATTTTCCCGACTTCAAGTTTTAGATATATAAAAGGACTCTTTTGTCAGTTAAAACGAAATTCCCCCTTCTTTCGAATTGCCAAATCCCGCTAACAAAATCAATTACCCAAAAGGAAAAACTTTTCAAAAATTTTTGAATATATAAAGTATTTTGTACAAGTCGTATTAAAATTAAATTCAGATGAGATAGACTATTCATCTTATTTGTTCCTATAAAGCAGAGAAAAGTTCTTAAAAATGGCTCTGCCCTGCCATTGGCCGCATTTCTCGCATCGTAAAACCTAAAAAAATTGGGGGAAACCTATTTTTGGAAAAAAATGCCCTCAATGTCACTATATTGAAAATTCGGAAAGTTTGAAAACTGTCATCCTCCCGAGGTCCCAGGCGATACTATGGTCAAAATCCCTATCTTCAGGGTCCCCGAAAGAGTAGCTATTGACATCTTGGCCCTTTATCCCATTTTTTCCACGGGGGGACATAGATATATTTTAAACATTAGTTGATTATGCTTGAGTTTCCCGAAGCCGTACCCTTAAAGACCAAACCACTAAGAGGGGGTAAACCCCTTTTGTCCATATTTCAGAGTTGGCACCCCAAAGAGATTTTGTTGACCGTGGGAAAAAATTCACATTGACTTAATGCAAAACTCTACCAACTTCGGGGATGAACCCCTCTCTTCAAAACCCCCTATCATCCCAGCTGTAAGGGGAGGATTGAGTGCCTATTGGGTTTCAATCCATTTAAAAGGAACTTTGCCCCCCTTAAAAACATAAGAGGGCATCGTTCCCTACCCTGTGTTTTTTTTCCATTAGGAATTTCCCCCATTGACTCCTGGAGTTTTAACCTTTTGAATTTCTCTAGGGTAGACAGGCCAGAGTCCTTTTTTCCATCCTTCATGACTTAGGACTAATGAGAGGTAAATGTTGGGGTTCGTCTTTTTACCATTTTTTCCTTGCCCTTAGATCCAAATTGGGAGACCTCGGACATTTTCGAAAAACTTAACTTGGCTTTGGGACCAGTAAAAAAACCAAATTTGATTCCAAAATCGGGAAAGTTTTTAAAGTGGGGGTGAAGTTCTGGTACTTTTGCCCTATCAAGTAAAAAAATTTATTAGACATGGAAAGGCCCAGTAAAGGCAAAAATTTTTGGGGGGAAAGTTGAACCCTCATAGAAGTAAAGGGGGAAAACCTAAGCTTATCATATCAACACCTTAAAAATGTTCCCGAAGAAATTCTTTTAACTGCCTTAATAACTTTACTTAGTTTTTTTTTCCCCCAAACGAATTTTTGATAAGACAACTGAAGAATGAAAGGGTGTGTAATTGACACCTCTAAACTTGGGGACTATGTGAAGAACTACAGGGATTGTGCTCTTGACCACCGGGCGCAACCAACATTAATTTTAAAATGAATTTTTGGGATGCCCAAAGAGACATGAACTACTTAAGTGTGATAACTTTTCAGAGGGTTTTTACTGATATTCCCAGGTGTTACCTCCAGGGTAGTCCTAAGATTCTTAGGGGACGAACAATTTTGATAAAAACAGAAATTATACCTATTCCAGTTCACCTTAGGGACACAATTTAAACCGAGAGGTAGACAAAATTAAAAAAAAAAGATCATTGATCCTCATACTGCAATTGCTCCCCCATATCAGGTTAAGGAGGAGGAAAAATCTTAGACTTGCTTTTTTGACTTCGGGCCTTAAGGCTAAAAAACTCGGTGGGGAGGGGCGAGCCATGCCCTTAAAATACGTCTACAAAAATTTCATGTGCTTCCTTTTTTTTCAGAGTTTGTATTGCGCGGAAATCATCAAGTAATGCTAGATCCTTCTTCTAAGCAGACACCCCTTTCCTACCACCCAAGGACTGATGAGTATAGAACAATGCCCTTCGGTTTGGTAAATGCCTGTCTCCTACAGAATGAGAAAAGGTCTTGGTAAAAAGCCCAAAGTTTTGTTTATTTTGATACATTTTAAAAATGACATCCACTGGGGGGGAACGTATCCAAACATAAAAAGTCAGTTTTTTCGTAGATTACGCTCACAAAGGCCTCACTGCCAACCCAAGAAATGCTTCTTGGGTATAAAAAAGATTAGATATCTTGGGCTGATATTTTAATAACTTCTCAACCTTTTCCCCTTAAAATCAAAGCTTATTGGAATTTAAATTCCCCCCCCAAAAACCAAGAAGCTCATGGTAGCTTTTTTGGTTATTAAAAATTTTTTACACGGGTTTTTCCCGAACCTAAATGATTTACAGGCATCTTACTACTTTCTTAAAAATCTGTAAAGGGAACTCTTTAACTTTTCCCACGTAGCTCGGGAAAAGTTTTTGAGATTAAAAATATCTTCTCGAAAAACACCCCTACTTAAGATTTCCCGATATTTAATAAAACTTTTGTTTAAAAACTGATGCTCCAATACTGGCTTAGGTGTGGTGTTACTACAATACCATATGGTACCCCCTTTCCCCGTATGCTTCCCAAGCCGGGGAAAATCCTTCCAGCGAACGAATTTTCCACCATAGAAAAGGGAAATTTTTCCCTTGGGGGGGCATCCCAAGCTTAAAAATTTTTTTTTGGGAAAAGAATTCATTTTAGAAAGGACCACAAACCTTTTATATACCTAGAAACTTTTAAGGGGAAACCCAAAAGTCGCCTTTTGAGGTGGACTTAGCACTCCAGGCTTTTAAGTTCCATTTTGGATACAAGGTTTTCCCAATTATTTCTCTGCTGGTTAAGTCGTGGCACAGTAAAGATTTGTTGCCTTACGCGACTTCCCCCATGTTAGAATTTTTTTCTCGTATTCTTCTTATACTCCTTTACAAATCTTGGTATGGGGGGGTTTAGGGAAAATTTAAAAGATAGAGGTAGGAGGAGTAATAGTAACAATAGTTTCATTGCCCGCTGCTTGTTTAAAGGGAGGGGCAGGCTCCCGCTATCCATTCCACTCCCCCTTCCCCCCCCTGAAAGGGGACGTGTAGGGGTTCCCGGTCAAAAAAAATCACTCGACTCACAGATCCCCCCACTACTTAAGACACCCTGATCATTTTTAGTGGGCTTATTGGTTGAAAAACTTCATTTTGACCGTAATTAACTTATCCTTTAAATCTTGATCAGTTTAAAAGTAAAAATCACCCCAATTTTTTAGGTATTGTACTATCATGGAGAGTGTTTTTTTAAGCATTGGTAAACTTCTCTCTTTCAGCTAGAAATGACAAGTGGGGCCCTGCCCAAACAACAGAAAAATTTTAAGGGGACGGACTCGTTTTTGAGATTTCCCCTTTTTTTATCCCCTTACCTGTTTTTGTTGAAAGTAGCGGATATAACCCCTCATATTGCAGTGGTAAAAAAACCCTTTTCCTGTCACCTGGGGGGATTATTGACAGCTTAAAATCTGTGAAGAAAACAGCCGGTGGGTTTTTCATCAAACCTGCGCCCTCCCCCCCCCCATCATCCAAAAGGCTACATTTTTAACACACCATGTCACCAACACCCACCCAAGTTTTAAATATATATTTGCATTGAATTCGTTACTTTTATTTTTTCATTTTTTATTTTGTTTAATGTGGATTAATATTTCTATTTAAGTGTTTTTTTATTTTATTTTTCTAAATAAAAAAGTGTTTATTTTGTCATTTTTTTCTTTTTTATTCGTTTTAATTTCCTGGGAGGAGCCCCTTTTGGGAATACGTCTGAAGTTGTTTACAGGGTGAGTAAGGCTTCAAAGGGAACTAAGGGAAAAGGGAAAGGGAAAGGGAAAAAATGGGGAAAAGGGGGTCAGTGGAAGGGAGGGAGTGGAGACAAGGGGAAAAGGGGGAAAAAAGGAGAGAGAGAAGGGGGAGGCAAGGAAAAAAAAAGAGAGAGAGTGGAGGAGTGGGGGGGGGTGGAGGGTTTTAGGAGGGGGACAGGGAGGGGGAAGGGGCTGAGACAAAAGGGAAAAGGGAAAAGGGGGGGAGAAAGGGAAAGCCGTGGGTGGGGTGACCCTAAAGGTCAAAAACTTGTGGATTAGTTCTATTGCCCATGTGCCCCCGTGTGTTCCCTGTGCATGTGTATATGTACCACCCAGTTTTAGGTTGCAGGGGCGAGTCCCAAACCTGGGCCCCCCCCTCTTCACTGGCCTACTAGGCACTTTCCCTGAACCGTGAGCTTTTTCATACCTCTCTTAAAGCTATGTATGTATCCTGCCTTCACTACTCGCTTCCCAAACTAATAACTTCCCGACTACCTGTGGAAGAAAAATACTTCCCTTTTAAAGTAAGTTTTTTCTAAGTCTGCCCCAAAAAGCCCGCCATTCTAGGTGTCCTGTGGCCCCCTCTGTAATTAGTATTTTTTAAAAATGTTAACCCAAAATATCTAAAAATTTCCCGTAAACCCCACATGTACCCTTATAGAGAATAAACTTTATTTTTATTGATTAAAATCCCTTTTTCATCTGTGTCTTCGCTTTCCAATGTGTCCCATTGTTCTGTTCCAGTCCTGGAAAATCCTGCTTGTCCACCCTTTTCAATTCCCCTTGTATTTTTTTATGTCGTTATCATGTCCCCCCCATCTCTCCCGCCTCCAGTGCGTCAGGTTTATTTCCCCAACCTTTTCATAGGACAACCTCTTAGCTCTGGGGCTCGTCTTGTTGCAAAACCCACCCTTTTTCTAGTTTTTTTAAAGTGCTTTGGGTAGGGGTGGGGTTTCCCAAAATTTGGTGCCGCAATAATATGGGCCAAAATCAGGGGTCGTGTCCTGAACGATTCCTTATTTAAATGTCGGAATGCTGTTCTGAGGTTTTTCTAGGGGCCCCCTTCGCAGCATTTTTTGGCTATGTCCTTAGGAGTGTCCTGGTTTTTACTCACCCCAAAATTTTTTCCTTTACAAGGGTTTTTGTCTCTGGCCCCCTAACTGATCCGTTGCGTCTTTTTTTGCCTTCCCCAATCTTCATGACTTTGCACTTGGTGAGGTTGAACCCCCGGCCCCAATTTCTGGCCAGGGCTGCAGCCTGCCAATCCCTTTGTAGTTCTGCCCCGGTCTTCGATAAATGAATTTTTCTCATCTTACGTCATCAACAGGGAAACTTTTGGGGCTATTCCTTTCGCATGTTCACAAATACCGAAACAGCACTGGTATAGGACTCACCCCCGTGGACCCCGCTGGTCACAGGTGCCCCCCCTCACCCGTAATTTCTCGCTGCTGCTTCCCCACAAGTTTCCCTGATCCATTGTAGTGCCTTCCCCGATCCCTGCTTTGGGCCTCCTTTTTTTCACCAATCTCTTTTGTGGAAATGTGTCAAACGCCTTTTTGCAGTCCAAGAAAAAGAAATCCACCCACACTTCTCTCTCTTGTCTTACTGCTGTCACCATGTCATAGAACTCCAGTAGGTTTGTGACATATGATTTCCCATCCCTGAAACCATGTTGGCTGCTGTTGATGAGATCATTCCTTTCTAGGTGTTCCACCACTCTTCTCCTGACAATCTTCTCCATGACTTTGCATACTATACATGTCAGTGACACTGGTCTGTAGTTTAGTGCTTCATGTCTGTCTCCTTTTTTGAAGATTGGGACTACATTTGCTGTCTTCCATGCCTCAGGCAATCTCCCTGTTTCAATAGATGTATTGAATATTGTTGTTATGGGTACACATAGTGCCTCTGCTCCCTCTCTCAGGACCCATGGTGAGATGTTATCCAGCCCCATTGCCTTTGAGGTATCTAGCTCAGTCAGAAGCCTCTTCACTTCTTCCTCGGTTGTGTGTACTGTGTCCAGCACTTGGTGGTGTGCCCCACCTCTCTGTCTTTCTGGAACCCCTTCTGTCTCCTCTGTGAACACTTCTTTGAATCTCTTGTTGAGTTCCTCACATACTTCACAGTCATTTCTTGTTGTCTCTTTTCCTTCCTTCCTTAGCCTGATTACCTGGTCCTTTACTGTTTTTTCCCTCCTGATGTGGCTGTATAACAGATTCGGGTCAGATTTGGCTTTCGCTGCTATGTCGTTTTCATATTGTCGTTGGGCCTCCCTTCTTATCTGTGCATATTCATTTCTGGCTCTACGACTGATATCCTTATTCTCCTGGGTCCTTTGCCTCCTATATTTCTTCCATTCCCTAGCACACTTGGTTTTTGCCTCCCTGCACCTTTGGGTAAACCATGGGCTCATCCTGGCTTTTTCATTATTCCTGTTACCCTTGGGTACAAACCTCTCCTCAGCCTCCTTGCACATTGTTGCTACATATTCCATCATCTCATTAACTGGCTTTCCTGCCAGTTCTCTGTCCCATTAAACCCCATTCAGGAAGTTCCTCATTCCCGTGTAGTCCCCTTTCTTGTAGTTTGGCTTCATTCATCCTGGCCTTCCTGCTTCCCCCTCCACTACTGTTTATTCAAAGCTTAAAACCACATGATCGCTGGCCCCAAGGGGTCTTTCATATGTGATGTCCTCAGTATCTGCACTACTCAAGGTGAATACTAGGTCCAGTCTTGTTTGTTCATCCTCTCATCTCTCTCTTGTAGTGTCTCTTACGTGTTGGTACATGAAGTTTTCCAGTACCACCTCCATCATCTTAGCCCTCCATGCATCTTGGCCCCCATGTGGCTCCAAGTTCTCCCAATCGATCTCCTTGTGGTTAAAGTCACCCATGATTAGGAGCTTTGCCCTGCATGTATGAGCTCTTCTGGCCACTGCAGCCAGTGTGTCAACCATCGCTCTATTGCTCTCATCATACTCTTGCCTTGGTCTCCTGCTGTTCTGTGGTGGGTTATACATCACTGCAATTACCACCTTGGGACCTCCAGAGTGAAGTGTTCCTGCTATGTAATCACTTGTTTCTCCACTGTCTCCTCTCTCCAGCTCATTAAAATCCCATCGGTTTTTGATCAGCAGTGCCACTCCTCCACCCCCCCTGTTCCCTCTGTCTTTCCTCAGGATCTGGTATCCCATTGGAAAGATGGCATCTGTTATCATACCTGTAAGCTTGGTTTCTGTGAGAGCTATGATGTCCGGTGATGCCTCTTTTACTCTTTCGTGCCACTCCTCCCACTTATTTGTTATTCCATCAGCGTTTGTGCACCATACCTTCAGTTTCCTTTCCAACACTGTGGTTTGGGGGACCTGTGAGGGTGGGAGATCTGGTAGCATAGTGTGGGATTCTACAGCTGGGTGTTGATTGGAAGCTGTGAGTATGGATTGTAGTTTGTCTTGGGATGGTGTGATAGGTTGTGGGGTTCTGAGGATAGTTCTGTGTGTGCTTGCCCTTGCTGTTCTGTCCTGCTCTGATTGACCTCTGCTGATTCCATCCTTGTCTCCTATCCTAGCTCCTTTCGCTTTTTTGTCCTCTCCCTCAGCTGCTGTCGTTCTGTTTGTGTTCTTTGTAAGTGTGTGTGTGTGTGTGTGTGTGTGTGTGTGTGTACTCACCTATTTGTACTCACCTATTTGTGGTTGCAGGGGTCGAGTCCTAGCTCCTTGGCCCCGCCTCTTCACCGGTTGCTACTAGACCCTCTCTCTCCCCGCTCCATGAGCTTTATCAAACCTCGTCTTAAAACTGTTTTGGTTCCTGCTCCACTACGTCATTTTTAGGCTATTTGCC
>NW_026465211.1:0-14549 GCF_026875155.1 Cherax quadricarinatus
AATTTTATTTTTGTTTGTGGATGATTTCACACTTGGAGGGTTTGGGAGGTTTGAGTCCCAAGTCTTTCCCTGTGTTTTAAACAGTTGTAGGTCCCCACGGGCTCTTAGTACCTGCAAGGGGCCCGGGTCATCCAGTACCAGATATTGAGTTTCACTGCGTAGGTTTGGAAGTAGTTCTCTTTTCCAAGCAGAAGAGAAGTGAAGCGAGTGGGTCACCCTGCTGAACACCCTTGATGATTGAATTTCTTTTTCTCCAAACAGAAGAATTGAGAGTTTGCTTTTACCGCTGAAATAAAGGGAAAGAGACTGGGAACCAAAACCCGACCTGGCAAATAGCATCTCTCTCACCTTATTAAAGGCATTTCTAAATTCAAGTTTGGATATGGCCTTGTCTTCGGGTAGGTCCCTGATGTGGGGCCCTTGCCGCATGAGCGCGCTTCACTGCCTTGAGAGACCGCAAAGCCCAGTTGTGTGGTGGAGGTAAGTGGCAGCTTCTAGGGCGAATGTTTCTAAACTGCTGTTTTGCAACGGGGAAGGCGAAGAGTGTTTCCACTGCAATGGGTTTTGATTCCCCCATCCCTTCTTCAAGCACATAGTGGGGGCTCAAAAAAAAAGGTTTAATTTTTCTGGGATTCCCCCCAGGCAATTGTTGACGAAAGTTGTTAATTTCGGTGAAAGAATTAAATTGCAGATTACCGAGTATTTGGATTTACCATCTCTTTGAGGTGTGGGGACGAATTCAGTGTAACCCCCTTGCAGATCCTGCTGAAAATGAACGATCGCCTTATAGACTTCCGATTTGCAAATTCACGGTACTGGAATTTACCATCTCTTTGAGGTGCGAGACGAATTCCAGTGAAACCCTCCTGCAGATCCTGTGGAAATGACACGATGCTTATAGACCCGATTCTGGCAAAATTAATTGTTTCTTTTGGGGTCTTCCTAAAGGGTTGTCTTGATGGCTATGGTTGTCCTGGTTGGATGCTTGTCCCCTTAGTGCTTGGCCGTGGCTCATCCTTGGGGGTACAGTGTCGTCATTTGTATTTCTTATTGCTCCCACTGTGTTACCTTCTTCATAATATATAATATATATAATATAAATATATATATATATATTATATATTTATATATATATATAATATATATATATATAATATTATATATATATATATGTCGTGCCGATAGGTAAAACTGTCAATTAGCAAGAACTCTTTTAAAAATTTAAAGGTCCTTTCTAAAATTTTCTTTTATTACGTTTAAAGATATATTTTTTTCATTAATGTTAATGTAAAAATTTTTAATTTTGCACCAAAAGAATCTAGAAAACTTATCTAACCTTATTATAACAAGAACAATTTATTTAGCCTAACCCAACTATAAAATATTTTAGATTTGTTACAATATTAATACAAACAAAAACAGGAAAATTTTTTTTTCGGTTCGAATGATTTGGCGAAATTATTGCATACACAATTATCGCTTTCCCGTATGGGAAGTGAGCTTTGCTATTTAAACCAAGTCGTAAGTTCTGCCTATTTGGGGACGAAAAAATTTATATATTATAATAATATTTATAAAAATATATTTATATATATATATATTATATATTATATTAATATAATATATATAATATATATATATAATATATATATATATTTTATATTCTGCCGAAAATGTAAAACGGTCAATTAGCAAGAATCATTTAAAATTGTCCTTTTGAAATTTTTTTTTATGTTTAAAGATTTTTTTTTTTTCATTAATGTTAATGTAAAAAATATTTAATTTTGCACCAAAAGGGAATCTTAGAAAACTTACCTAACTTATTATAGCAAGGAAAAACAATTTATTTTAGCCTAACCCAACTAAATTATTTTAGATTTGTATACAGTAATTTAATATCTAAACATACACAGTGAAATATATTTTTTTTCGTTAGGTTCAGAATGATTTTGGCAATTATCTGCATACTCAAATTTTCACTTGTCCGATATGGCAGATGAGCGTTTGCGATTTAAGCCAAAGATCGCAAGTTCTGCCTATTCGGCATCGGACATATATATATATTATATATATATATATATATATTTATTTATACTATATATATATATATTTATATATATACTATTTAATATATATATATATATATAATATATTGTATTATAATCATATTCAGTTGAATGAGGTAAACAAAACCATTACCAATGGCGGGGACTAGAAGACCCGCGGGTTCTATCCCACTCGTGGTATGGTTTGTTTGCAATCATGTCTCATTACGATTTCGTGTGTCGTGACATTGAGGTAACGCTTTGCCCATCCAGGGGTTTTATTAATCTACATGATAAGTAAAAAATATAACAAATGATTGGATACATGAATACGCGAATTTGCAGAGATTGAAACTGGTATGCAAACTTCAAAGGCTAAAACCAACCTCTAACCAAATTAGTAACCTCAAGGGATGGTTCCTTGATGCTGCGTGAGGGGCTCTTGATTAGGGAATTGGATTTGTGCTCCAGTTCCCTGAATTAAACCTGAATACTTCTTCTTCTCCCCACAGGCACTGTTATTAAACGCATTTTAGCGCTTCCCCTCGATTATAATAATACTGGAATTAGCAGTTTCCATTTTAAACTGCTGGTGTTGCTCAAACTTTACACTCCATTGTAGTGGGTACAAGTAGTTTACGTACTTCTAGTTCTGTGTGCACCCCCGCTACTGTAGTAATAACAGGATTGGTGGGAAAACATAACTCAACCTACTCGTGTACATGAAGCTCTGTGGATCACAGTGAAGTAACAGGTAGTTAAAATAAACATACTTTTTTTCTTAGGGGTAGTTGTAATCACGTTTTTTTTCCCCTTTTACTCTGTAAATTCCATGTCATTGTTCCTATAATATTTTTTTCCTTTTTATTTTTGGGGAGGGCAGGGAGGGGGAGGGGAAAAGTAGGGAGAGAGAGTCTCTGTTTTTCTGCCTTGACTTACTCCCAAGGTAATTACGGTAGTCCCAACTAAGAAAATATGTACCTTGTCGATGACTTTCGTGTAGATCCATGAACCCCGAGAACTCCCCCTCATGTTCCTCTGTCGACCTTCTATCTCCTCTTCCTCTTTTTCCCCTTTCCTCTTCTTTTCCTTTCTTCCTTTTTCTCTCTCTTCCTCTTCCTCTTCTCTCTCTTCCCCTTTCTTCTCCCTCTCTCTACTTTCGCTTTTTTAAACTTCTCGTATGTGTAATTACTTTTCCGTCATTTTTAAAAAGCCTCATGCGGTTTTGAACATTCTTTTTCTTCGTGCAACCCAGGAGGTTCCTGAAGATGTTCCCTGTTTCTGTTCACCCACGTACCCACTACGGGTCACCCCAATACCTTTACGGTGTTTTACCCCCCAGTACCTTTCCCCCCACCGTGTTCACCCCACGTACCTTTACGGGTGTCACCCCACAGTACCTTCTAGGTGTCACCCCACAGTACCTTCTCGTTCACCCCCCAGTACCTTTCTACGGTGTCTCCACAGTACCGTTTCGGTGTTAAAATCAAAACTGCTATGGTGTCACCCCCAGTCCCACCCCGATTCCCCCGCAAAAGGGTACTGTGTCACTGACGTATCTGTTACGGTTTTCACCCCCCAAATACCTGTACGGGGGTCACCCCCCCCCTATTGCTACGTGTCACCCGGTATCTGTCGGTGTACCCCCTAGTATCTGTCGGGGGGTCACCCCCCAGTATTGCTACGGTGTCACCCGCAGTATATGTACGTGTCACCCACAGTATCTACTACGGTGTCACTCCACAGTATCTGATACGGTGTTATCCCACAGTACTGATCCGTGTCACCCCACAGTACCTGCTACTGTGTCACCCCACAGTACTGCCTACTTGTGTACCCTCACAGTACCTCTACTGTGTCACCCCACAGATACCTGATACTTGTCACCCCACTGTACCTTGGCTATTGTCCTCCACCACTCTGTAATACACTGCTACTGTATCAACCCACCAGTACCTGCTACTGTCTCACCCACAGTACCTGCTACTGTCTCCACCCCACAGTACCTGCTACTGTGTCACCCCCACAGTACCTGCTACTGTATCATCCACCAGTACCTGCTACTCAGTGTCACCCCACAGTACCTGCTACTGTGTCACAACACAGTAATGCTACTGTGTCACCCACAGTACTGTACGTGTCACCCCACAGTACCTGCCTTACTGGTGTAACCCCACACGTTGGCCTGTTACTTGTCTAACCCCACAGTCATGCTACGTCTCACCCACAGTACCTCTACTGCTGTCACCTACAGTACTGCTACTGTCTCACCCCACAGTCCCTGCTACTGTGTCACCCACCCAAATTACCTGCTAATGTCTCACCCCACAGTACCTGGTAATGTCTCACCCCACAGTACCTGCCATGTCCGTAACACCACATACCTGCTAATGTCTCACCCACCCCGTACCTGTACTGTGTCACCCACATTACTGCTACTGTGTCAACCCACAGTACCTGCTACTGTCTCACCCCACAGTACCTCTAATGTGTCACCCAACAGTACCTGTACCTCCCTGTCACCCCTCAGTACCTGCCTACTGTCTCAATCCTCAGTAAACTGCTTACCTGTGTCACCCCACAGTACTGCTGCTTGCTTGTCAACCCACAGTACCTGCTTACTGTGTCTACCCCACAGTACCTGCTTACTGTCTCACCCCACTGTACCTGCTACTGTGTCACCACACATTACCTGCTACTGTGTCACCCCACAGGACTGCTACTGTTTCACCCACAGTACCTGCTACTGTTTCACACACAATTAATCTACTGTTGTCACCCCACAGTACCTGATAATGTATCCAACCCACACTGTACCTGCTAACTGTGTCACCCCACAGTACCTGATACTCGTCTCACCCCACAGTACACTGTACTGTCCTCACCCCACAGTACCTGCATAACTGTCTCACCCCACAGTACCTGCTACTGTGTCGCCCCACAGTACATTGCTACTGTGTCACCCGCAGTACCTGCTGCTCTACTCACACGTCACTCATAGTTCTCTTTCGTCTTAATGAATTCCATCTGTCGTGTGTGTTGGTGTGTGTGTGTGTGTGTGTGTGTTTGTGTTTGTTTGTGTGTGTGTGTTTGTGTGTGTGTGTGTGTGTGTGTGTGTTTGTTAGTTTTTGTTTGTGTTTGTGTGTGTGTGTGTGTGTGTTTGCGTGTCGTGTTTGTTTGTGTTTGTGTGTGGTGTGTGTGCTGTCGTTTGTGTTTGTTTGTTTGTGTGTTTGTGTGGTGTTTGAGTTTGTTGTGTGTGTGTGTTTGTGGGTGTGTGTTGTGTGTGTGTGCTGTGTGTTGTGTGTGTGTGCTTGTGTGTTTGGTTTGTGTGTGTGTGTTTGTGTTTGTGTTTGTGTTTTGTGTTTTGTGTTTGTGTGTGTGTGTTTGTGTGTCTGTGATGAGTGAGTGTAGTGTGAGTGACATTGTGAGCGTGTGTTTGTGTGTGTGTTGTGTTTGTGTTTGTGCTTTGTGTGTGTGTGTGTGTGGGTGTGTGTTGTTTGTGTTTGTGTGTGTGTGTTTGTGTGGTGTTTTGATGTTTGTGTGTGTGTGTTTGTGTGTCTGTGTGAAGTAGTGTGGAGTGTATGCGCTGAGTGTGTCGTGTGTTTGTGTGTGTATGTGTGTGTGTTATGTGTTGTGTGTGTGTGTGTGTGTTGTTTGTTTGTGTGTGTTCGTGTGTGTTATGTGTTTGTGTTGTGTGTGTGTTTGTGTTTGTGTGTGTGTTGTGTTTGTGTGTGTGTGTGTGTGTGGTGTGTGTATGTGTGTGTTGTGTGTGTGTTTGTGTTTGTGTGTGTTGTGTGTGTGTTTTTCGTTTGTGTGTGTGTGTGATGTGTGTTTGTTTTGTGTGTGTGTGTGGTGGTGTGTGTGTGTGAGAGTGTGTTTGTGTGGTGTGTTTTTGTGTTTGTTGTGTGTTTGGTTTGTGTTTTGTGGCCGTGTGTGTGTGTGTGTGTCGATGTGTGTGTTGTTTGTGTTTGTGTGTGTGTTTTGATAGTGTGGGTGTGTGTGTGTGTGTTGTGTGTGTGGTGTGTGTTTGTGTTTGTGTGGGTCGTGTGTGTGTGTGTGTGTGTGATGTGTGTGTGCTTTGTGTGTGTGTGTGTGTACCACCTAATTGTACTCTCCTATATTGTGGTTGCAGGTTCGAGACCATGCTCCTGGCCCGCCTTTCACTGATCGCGACTGGATCCTCTCTACTCTCTGCTTCTGCGCTTTGTCATACCTCTTCTTTAAAACTATGTATGGTTCCTGCCTCCATATTCACTTGCTAGGCTATTCCCACTTGCTGACAACTCTATGACTGAAAATATTTCCTAACGTCCCTGTGACTGTCTGAGGTCGTCAGCTTCCAGTGCTGACCCCTTGTCCTTGTGTCCCCTCTCTGGACATCCGATCTCTGTCCAACCTTGTCTAACCCGCAGTTTTTTCTATTGTATGTCGTTATCATGTCTCCCCAGACCCTTCTGTCCTCCGTGTCGTCAGCCCGATTTCCCTTAACTTTCCTCGTATCGACTTTCCCTTGAGCTCTGGGACTAAGCCTTTGCAAACCTTTGTTACTTTCTCTAACTTCTTGAGTGCTTGCCAGGGTTGGGTTCCAGACTTGGTGGCTAACATACTCCAGTCTATGGGCCCTAACATTACACAGTGTACAGTGTCTTGAAACGATTCCTTTTAAGGTTATCGGGAACGCTATTCTCAGGTTTGCCAGGGCGCCTGTTATGCTGCAGCGGTTATTTGGTTGATGTGTTGCCTCCGGGTGAGTGCTCGGTGTTATGGTCACCCCCAAGGTCTTTTTTTTCTCCTGAGTGAGGTCTGTAGTCTTTGTCCACCTAGCCTATACTCTTGTCTGCGTTTTTCTTTGCCCCTCCCCAATCTTCATGACTTTGCATTTGGCTGGATTAAAATTCGAGAAGCCAGTTACTGGACCCACATGTCCAGCCTCTCCAGGTCTTTTTGCAGTCCTGGCCTCATCCTCGTCCGAAAATTTCTCTCAACTTCGCGTCATCTGCGAACGGGACACTTCAGAGTCTATTCCTTCCATCATGTCGTTCACATATATCAAAAATAGCACTGGTCCTAGAACTGACCCCTGTGGGACCCCGCTCGTAACAGGCGCCCACTGTGATACCTCTTCACGTACCATGACTCGTTGCTGCCTCCCTGTCAGGTATTCCCTTATCCATTGCAGTGCCCTTCCTTTTACGTGTGCCTGATCCTCCAGCTTCTGCCTAATCTCTTGGGGAACTGTGTCAAAGGCCTTCCTGCAGTCTAGGAAAACGCAATCTACCCAAACCCTCTCTCTCGTGTCTTACTTCGTTACCTTGTCAAAAAAACTCCGGGAGGTTTGTGATACAGGATTTGCCTTCCATGAACCCATGCTGGTTTTCATTTATAATCTTGTTCCTTTCCAGGTGTTCGACCACTCTCCTCCTGATAATTCTCCATGACTTTGCACCCAAAGGACACAGGTCAGAGGGCTTGTTTCCTTTCCTTTTAAATATGGGGAAATACTTTAGCTGTCTTCCATTTCTCAGGTAGTTGCCCAGTTTCAAGGGATGTGTTGAAGATTGTGGTTAGAGGCACACACAGCATCTCTGCTCCTTCTCTAAGGACCCATGGGGAAGTTTTCCGGTCCCATCGCCTTTGAGGTGTCAAGGTCACTTAAGAGCTTCTTCACCTCCTCCTCAGTTGTTCGTATGTCATCCCAACACTTGTTGGTATATTCCCTCTTGATTTCCCTTCTGTTCTGTCTTCCCACAGCCCTTCCTGTCTCTACTGTAAAAACTTCCCTTAAATCTCCTGTTCAGCTCCTCACATAAACCCCCTGATCATTTCATTGTGAGTTCTCCACCTTCTGTCCTTAATCTGAAACACCTGGGTCTTTGACTGTTGTCTTCCTCCTGATGTGGCTATACAACAGTTTCGGGTCAGTCTTGATTCTCGGTGCTATGTCATTTTCATACTGTCGCTGGCCTCCCTCCTTACCTGTGCGTACTCATTCCTGGCTCTGCGAACTGATCTCCCTATTTTCGTGTGTTCTCTGCCTTCTGTACTTTTTCCATTCTCATTGCACTTTGTTTTTGGGCCCCCTTACACCGTCGGGTGAACCAGGGGCTTGTTTGGTCTTCCCGTTGTTACTGTTGCCCTTGGGAATGAACCTTTCCCCTGCCTCCTTGCATTTTGTTGGCTACATATTCCATCATTTCATTTACTGGGTTTCCTGCCCGTTCTCTGTCCCACTGGACCTCCCGCAGGAAGTTCTTCAACCCTATGTAGTCCCCTCTTTTATAGTCAGGTTTTTCCCATTCTACTCCTGTTATTCCTCCCCCTTGCAGCTCTACTATGTATTCAAAGCACAGAACCACGTGGTCGCTAGCTCCTAGGGGATCTCATACTTGTTTGGGCCTCAATGTCTGAGCTCCCAGGTGAACACAAGGTCAATCTTGCTGGTTCTCCTCCCCTCTCCTTGGTAGTGTCCTTAACATGTTGGTGATGGGTTTTCCAGCACCCGTCCCAACCTGGCTCTCCATGTTGGGACCCCCATGTGGCTCCAGTGTTTTCCCAGTCAATACTCCCTGTGGTTGAAATCCCCCATAACACAACTTTGCTTGTGGAGTGAGCTCTTCTTGCCACCTCAGCAAGTGTGTCCAACCATTGCTCTGTGCTCTCTCATATTCCTCTCTGGCCTCCTGCAGTTTCTTTGTGGATATATAAATCACTTGCACATGACCACTTTGTGTTCCCACCTGGACTGAATTTGCTACGCTGCTCATGTATTCTCTCTTTCCTCCCTCCTGCATCTATTTCCTTCCAATTTCTCGAATTTCCATCTGTTTTTTACGAGCAGTAGCAACCCCGCACTCTCCCCCCGTCCCCTTCTATCTTTCCATGATCTGGTACCTGGTGGGAAGGATTGCATCTGTTATTGTCTCCCACATAATTTATTGTTTCTGTAACTGGCAATGATGTTCTGGGACTTACTCATTGATTCTTCTTGACATCTCCTCATGTTTATTCGTTAAAGTCCATCTGCATTTGTGTAACACAAACCTCAACTTCTGTTGCTATGTACTGTAACTGGTGGTGTAGGGGGGGTGGAAACAGAGGGATCGGGAGTGATGGTTGGTTGGATCATGTTCAGTTCCTTGGGGGTGTCGTGGCTGGAGTCCATCTGCATGTGTTTCTGGGGATTGGCGCTTGTCCTTCCATTTGATCCTGGGTTATTCTGCTCGTCCTATTTCATTCTCTCCCATTTCTCCTTTCGTTATTTGAACTCTCTCTTTCATGTCTTCCTTTCGTCCTGGTGTTCTGTCTCGGTCTAGGTACAACACTATCCGCGAACTCCCTGCTTGCCTCCTCAGCCGTGCTTCTCGCTGCATGTATCATGGTTCGGTTGATTCTGCCTTGAAAATTAACTTTTGAGATGCCCGATTCTTTTTCTTTGTGAACACCAATTCTCCGAAAATTTCTGTGCCAACCTGGGTCATGTCCCCCTCGCCTATATCACCTTCTCATGATGTCTTCAATGCGCTTTTTTCCTCCTCCTGCTTTCTTTCCATCATAATCACCCCTTTAGCTTCGTCTAGCCCATAGACAAACACGGATCTCTCCCTTTCCACTCCTCACTGTGACTCCCATTGCATCCTCTGATGTGTTTATTAGTTCCTTCCCAGTGGATTGTTTCCTTCCTTCAGTCCCTTCCCCTCATCGTTATGGGCAACCCTGATGCTTCTGGTTTATCCTGTCCCGCGCCACCTGCTCGCTGGCCCCCACAGGTATCTGGAAGTGTCGCTTGCACAGGTCCTTAGTTCTTCGATGTCTTCCAACCTCTCTTTCTGTTCCTAAGTGCTCCCTGGTCTTTGTTTTTTGCCCCATCTGGGTGGATTTGACCAGGACGCTCTGCATACAGTGTTGTGTGTGTGTGTGTGTGTTTGCGTGTTATTGATATGTGTTTGTGTGTGTGTGTGTGTGTGTGTGGTGTGTGTGTGTGTGTGTGTGTGAGTTTGTGTTTGTGTTTGTGTGTGTGTGTTTGCGTGGTGTTGTGTGTGGTTGTGCGTGTGTGTTCTGTATGTGTGTGTTGTGTGTGTGTGTGTGTGTTTGTGAGTGGTGTGTGTGTGTGAGTGTGTGTTGTTTGAGTTTTGTTTTTGTGTTTGGTGTTGTGTGGTGTGTGTTTGTGTTTGTGATTTGTGAGTGCTGTGTTTGTGTGTGTGTGTGTGTGTGTGTGTTGTGTTGTGTGTGTGTTGTGTTTGTGTTTGTGTTTTGTGTGTGTGTGAGTGTGTTTGTGTTTGTCGTTTGTGTGATGTGAGTAGCGTGTGTGTTTCTGTTTGTGTTGTGTGTGTTGATTTGTGTTAGTGTGTTGTGTGTGTGGTTTGTGTGTGTGTGTGTGAGTGTGTGTGGAACATAATAGTGTAATTCAATACATTCTCTGTGGAAATTATATTTTTTCTTCTAATAACGATGAGTTCGGTCTGTTTACATAATCGTTTCGTTATATATATCGTTTTTATTTTTTATTTTTTACTGTATTCACTGTGAAACGATCTAAACCTAATAGGGTTCACACAGCGAACTGGGAAGGAGTGAGTTAATGAAATTGGATTCTAAGGAGAGGGAATCCTTCCATTCCGTTGGATGAGGAGCCTTCAAATCCAACATGAATACATCCATCGTAATGGCCACGTCTCAGAATTTTGCTATTTTCGTAACCTCACGTTCGGAACTTTCAACATATACATGTGTCCTAACGCCTTTAAATTTCACTAAAAGGCAACTCCGATGAAAATTATATTTTTAAATTGGAGTTTCTAATAAGAACAAAGAAAACCAGCAATCCCTCAATCAAGTAATGTAATCCGCGAAAAGCCGAATGCCTTGTTAAATGGTATGCACTCTGCACAACTACTGTGTCCTGACTAGCCTTATTTCATGACCTCGTAAAGATTACAAATAAATCTTACTCACTTTACTACCACTATGTTCTTACTTTTGCTTTCTGTGAATTTCTTAACAGTTCTAGTAGTGATATATTAACTTTTCCCATTAAGGAGAACTCTGATAAACATGTGATCCCCAGAATCATTAGTAGAAGCTGTTTGAGATGTCAGAATATTTACCAAAATATTCGATGCAGATTATCTCGACTCCAGATTTTTTATTAAAACCACAACCGTCCTGCGTAAACTACTCTAAATCGATTCCGTTAATAACTGATGTTCCCAGCAAAAATGACTGGTCTCGATCACATTGATGATTGATTTTCCACAACATTGATGACTGTATCCTAACAATTCTGACATGATATCCCATGCATTGATGACTGATCTCACCAAACCTGATTTCATCCTCATTGATGACTTAATGTACCCCACCGATGTCCGTGACTTCCTTTCACGTCATGTATTCTGCGGCAGTGATGTCAGACCACAATACAGCATCAAACGCCGCCGATAAGGAAGAGTGACTGAGTCAGTCACCGAACAGCATCCAATAGTCAACCCTACTCAAGGTTATTCGTTGGCTGTCCTGGCGTTTAGCAGATGTAGTTATCAGAAGGTTACCTAGAAGACGATTTAGGGGTCTCTCACCCCCCACCGCCAGGTCCCTAACCATGCCAGGCCTCGATCAACATGTTGCTAGGGTTATACCGCATGCATTTCTTAACGTGGGCAGAACACTGCAGGCTGGGTCAGCAGCTGACACTTCGAGAAAAATTGTAAAAGGTCTTCTACTTTGAAGGAAGAGTTTTGAAGATTCAAGGGGGTAACCTTACACTCAGTGAATTATCTTCAGTGTAATATTGCATCCCTTGTTCTCACCACTGGAATATTCTTTATACACAAATCAATTTTACAGTCTAAGTAAGCTGTCTATCCCTTCCACAGTAAGTGGAAATCTCCACTCAAGGTATCACTACACAACCCCCATGATGCTTATCCACAACAGTACCCCGACTAACAACCAGCTACCTACCTCTGCACGCGTCTGCCAACCTCTTATATGAATTGATTCTTCGGAGTGTGAAGCAAGTCTAAGTGCCACACTGGCTTTAGCATTTGCAACAACACAATAATCAACCAAAAGACAAGACAAGCGCCACAAAAAACCAAACAAAAAAAAGAAACAGGATTTTGGCCAAGTCAAAATTACCTATACATTTGTCAATTGATTTAAAAAAAAAATAACGAAAACTTCTTATAATAATTAACATTTTTTTAGGACCGTCTGACAAATATGCATTCGTAAGTTAACAAATTAAACAGTAATTAAATAAAAAAAATGAAATTATTATGTGAAATTAAATATATAAATAAGAAACGCTAACAAACGCCTCGTGGGACCTAATACAGTTCCAGGGAAATGAGAGGAGTGGAATATGGATAGGGTTTGATCCAGGTATCGAAGAGCATCACTAACTTCCTTTCCTATAGTTAAGAGCTCATCGACCATCGTAAACAAATTACAACCCTTTCTAATAGGACACGCTGAAACTGTAAAAAACAGAGTCTGTCAGGCTAGAGTCTGCTGCCTGGTCTACAACCACGATAAAACTGATGGCTTAAGGATACGTTATTGCACACGGTGGTATTCACACGGTGTTGATGATGTTAACAAACATGCCAGTGTAGTATTCTTTAGTATTTCCTCCACACATTAAGACACAACCCGGAGCCACACTCACCACACGCTGAATACACTATAACTCCAATAGGTTGGTATCACAACGGTGTTTACAACAGTGGTAACATTACGAGTTTTCTTGCCAAGACAGTGCTTACACCGTTTAAACTGGTGTTATACAACATGGTTGCAACACAGTGTGACGGCTTGCCTTACAGACACGGGGGTCGGTGGTTGCCACACAACTAGTGTGGGGTCAATGTTTACACAGTGCTGCAAACACCCAGTGAGGATGACGTCAGTGTTTTACACAGTTTTGAAACACACCAGTGAGGAGGTCATGTTTACACAGTGTTGCACACACCAGAGATGGTTGAGGTCAGTGTTACACTGGACACCTCCTGAAGGGCGATATATTTTATGTTAATCCTCACCTGAAGGGCTGAGTGAATTTGCGGCTTTTTGGGTAAAAGGTGGATCAGTGGCAGCTGCGTGTGACCTGTCACATTCGATTTATGACTTTTCCTCTAGCTAGGGCCGAACTACACTACTACAGGTAGCCCGAAGTACATGAAAATTATACAGAAGTCCCTATCACTGCATGTGAAATACAGACATTGCCTCTAGACATAATAAGTGCAAAAAAATGCGATGGTTAATATCTACAAGTATCGGTATACAGGCCTAAATGACATCAATGAGATACTACAATATATAAAGCCCCTCGTTATGCACAGCATTTTAGGCAAAATACATCAATTTTGTCCCAAAGATGCGACCTACACCAGTCGACTAACACCCAGGTACCTATTTAACTGACAGGTGAACAGGAACAGCAAGTGTCTTAAGGAAATACATCCTAATGTCTCCACCCGTACTAGGTACCGAAACACGGACAAAAATGTGTGAGCTGAGTGAGTTAGCAACTGAATTATTCTTCATCCTCAGAGATCCAGAGATTCATAACTCCTGGCTGGGCTGAGGGAGGTCATGTCAAATTCTATGAGTTCCCAACTTTAATGCAGAAAAATGCTCGTCTCTATATAGCGAAAATCGATCCCTTAATTAAAATCCTTTCCAAAGTTGTCAGTCGAATTAGCCTTTCTTCTTTCTTCCTGTCTACACACAACTTTTCTCAGAACTCTCTTCTGTACTAGTACTTTCCATCTCTATTACTGCAGTCCCTCTTATGGCCTAAAATGATCAGAGTTGGAATTTCGTTAAGTTATTCTTTCGTTCAGAACCACCGTTCACTATGGAGGTAACTCCGTGAAAAATTTCACATGGTAAAGAAAAATAAAACTTTAATTCTGATATAAGAGCAATTTGTCAGTTTGTGTAAATTGTGTACGAAATGTTTTAACCATGTATGCTTGCTAGACCTTTTATACCAGGAAAATGTTAAACCTTCGAGGGCTATTTAAACCTAGATACGCTTAAATAAACTATGCTTAGCCCTTTCAGAAGAGGAGGAACGCTGATGAAGAAATAGTTAACTCAACTTAGGCAGGATCGATATTTAATTATGACAAGAGCCAATACAAATTATTTTCAGTTTTTTTTTTAAAAGAAATAGTTGATGCTCCTTTGATAGTGAAACAATATTTGGTGGCAATGTGAAGAAAAATTCCATGTTGAGAGTTATTAATTATAACTCTTAGCATTCATTAAGATTTATTAATTATAACTCTTAGCATTATTTAAGAGTTATTAATTATGACTCTTACCGTTCATAAGGAAGAAGGTATGTCAAGGATGGCACACAGTCAAGACCATGGTCATACAGAGGTGATTTTTAACCTCTGTAATATGGACATCGTGGCAAACGATGAATTTCTAAACCTAGAACAGAACAAGACTTAGAGCAAGAAGAGTAAAGTTTGAGAAAGTGGCCCC